>JASANF010000541.1:0-19759 GCA_030248245.1 Trissonchulus sp. WLG1_4
CATATACGTCTATTTGTTGAGCCTTACAAACTGCAAAAGTACATATGTTACCCATGTAGTATGTACAAAAGTTACCTACTATTTTTTGAAAAATGGCAAATAATGTTCGCTTGGGCTTGACAGTATTGAAAATGAAGAGAGACTCGACTAGCTTCTAGGGAACCAGTCCTAATATGGAGCCAGTGTTTCGATGACATTTTATTTTTCATCCTGCCAAAGGGCAAGTTTATGTCAAGAGCCTGACATTTTAACCTAAAATTTTTAGATTTTTCAAAAATATAATTTTTTTAAATTCTTAAATAAATATAAAGAATTATATAAATTATAAAGATAAAATTCATTTAGGTGTCTCCTATCTCCAAAGAGCCCAGCTTATTTGTTTAATGTTATAACTACTATTTAATTGTAAATTGTAAAATGAAATTGAAAAAAATTGCAAATTGTAATTGAAAAAGTATTTTCATTTAGTTGCCCTAAAAGTAATTCGTTAAAGTTGAATTCAAACCGAAAATATTATGTAAATAGAAATCTACAACATAAAAAATTTCAACGAAAAATCAAAATATGGCGCGAAAACGAAGATACCGGATTGTTACTAATTTAACTGCATAGCCTAAGCTATTAGCTTTACTGTGTTCTATGACAGAACAGCTAATCGTATTTATTCATTATACCCACAAAAACGAAACAAAAAAATCACTCTTCTGCTGAAATCTCAGTCGGACGTTTCATCTGCATCATGATTTTTCGAGGTAATGCTGAAAATATGAAAGGTTAAAAGATTTTGTGATATACAACCCCCCGGAAACCTGGGCCCTGAATGAGGGACGTTTTCGAAAACCTGTGTTTTCTCCTTCCATAACTCAAGGAAGGGGCTACTCAGGTCAAAAATCAAAGTTTTAAAAATTTCTAACAATTTTTGAAAGTTTTAAAAATTGTTTTATTCCCCAAGGCACCTCTACCTCAGATAAGAACAATGAAGCTTGAAGGTGCACATTTAGTTCAGTGTTTTTGTCAGGGTATTTAGTATTTACGTAACGAAACAGCTCTGAAAACCGATAATTCGCAGTTAGTTGGACAGGTATAGCACAGACCACACATTTCTAATCAAACTTAAACTTGGCATAGTACTACCTACATTTGTGTGCAAAACTATGTGGTCCGGATTTTTTGATCTGTATTTCGAATTTAAAATCGAGGCCAAAATGTGAAATTGGCCGTTTTTTGAGTGACTAAATTTGGCGTCACTGCACATGCCATGGGCAAAAATTTGAAAAAAATCAACTTCATCAATATTAACAAAAATTTCCGGTGAAGTGGCGCTTTGTCACCACTAAAAACGGAGTAATTTCAGTAGAAGCTTTTGTAAGAAGTGTGAGATCTAAATGTTGCGGTCGTGTAAACATTTCTCGTGGAATATTGACACTCAAGCATCACAAATTGGTGATTCCTACTAAAAAACAAATTTGCTTCAGTTTGTCTTCTACTTGTGGTTGTGGCTGTTGGTCAAAGCGAAAGACTAACTGGTAACGCCTGTAGCCAAAAATGCATTCAACCGATCTTCACTGACTACGCCTACCACAAAAATATGAACCGAGTGTGCCGCTATAAGCCTACAGCAAAAGCCTGCGTTTCGGAGCACTGTTACGGATATGCTGAAAAGTGGGCCATTTTCGAAGAATGGATGCGCAAACGAGGATGCGATTACATCTAACTACTAGTGTAGACTAATGTACCTAATCTTAAGGTCGATTCATTACAGCCGTATGTCCGTTCAGCCCACTAAATAACGAAATAATCACCCCACCAGGGACTGGTGTGATATTTCGTCAATTTGTGGGCTGAACGGACATACGGATGTAAGTAAGCATGAATAGATTCTATCTATTGAATGCATTTTATGAAGTAACCTAAAGAAAAACGTTTGTAGTAAAATTTAACCAACTTGCGGATAGTTGCTTAGGTGTATGTACAGTACATATATACCTCTCAGAATCAATAGTTCCTAGGAAACGCCTGAGGCAAAATAGTCGTTTTGGTTCAAACTGACGTATTTTACTGCCAGTTTTTCTGAACCGAACTTTTGACTAATAATAAACAAAGTGAAAAATTACTTTCTGACCACCACAGTTGACATTAAAGGAAAGTACATATGTATATGCATTTTTCGAAAAGTAAGAAACGGTGTGAAAAAGAAAAGCTCATTATGCGCCTTATTCTAACACGTTTTATTTTGAATATTTACCGTAAATCTGTGCGAATTATTCAGCAAACATTCTTATGATAAGAAATGAAGTCTAGTGGTTGAGGTTTGTTATTCCTGTTGTGCCACACCACTACGTAGTCTAAAGTGATGTCATCCGACGCGTCAGGCATGAAAATTTTGACGCCAAGAAGATCTTTAGTTTGAAACTAACTGTAGTTGGCAATAAGCTCGAAAATAGTTGCGAGAATAAAGGGCCAATTCCTAAAATGGATTACACGGATTAGTTTAAAATTTCTTTTGCCAATAACTCATCATATCGTTCGTCGATTCATACGTAATTTGCGATTGCAACTATTTGTAGCACATCCGGCTTGTGCACAATTTTTTTTAAGTCTACCTCAACATCGAGATAACTTATTAGTCAAATAAATTTTAATCTAATCCGTTTAATCCATTTTTGGAAAAAGTTTAAGTATTGTAGAACGACAAGTGCCTACAATCTGTGACAGGGACGTTCGATTCAAAACGAACCCCTGGCAAATTATTTGTAAAATTGTTTTGTTTAACTTGTGAAATTCTTTCTCATGCTTAAATCCATTAATCAGTTAACTAATTGCCTTTCGACATTTTTTTGCCGGAATTCTAAACTTAATGACGACTTTGCAACGTGAAACTTAAAAACTGCATTGCAACGTGAAACTTAAAACTAAGCTCATAACTTTCGAACTCAAAGAAACCGATAACACCTACCGTCGCCCTTTAAAAACGGATAGTTTATGAACCCAAATTGTAGTCATCATGCCAAAGAATAGAGAACACAGAAGAAGAAAAAAAAAAAAGAAAAAAACAAAAAAAAAAAAAAAAAAAAAAAAAAAAAAACAAAAAAACCCCCCACCCCCCCTACGGCTCGATTCATACTTACAGCCGTATGTCCGTTCAGCCTGGTTTTTAAAAACCATGGCTTTACGTACGTTTGCATATAATTTGCACATAATTTCATTACGAAATATCGCCTGATTCGTTACGACTTTCGTAGTTATTCTTAAAACCGTAAATTTACATAGCTCAATTGAAACTTCAGCAGAAGAAAAACCTGCTATGCTGAGCAAAAACTATGGTTTTAGAAAATTCACGAAATTCGTAACGAATCAGGCTATATTTGAAATTTGAAATACAGCTATATGAAATTATGTGCAAATCATATGCAAATGTACACAGAACAATGGTTTTTAAAAACCACCGTGGTCAAATCCACCCTAAGTGTGTGAGAACGGTGACCTAGAAGTCTGTCGTGTGCTTAGTGAGCGGAGTGAAGTGTGAAGTTGTTGACTAGTGGAGTACAGGAAAAGTGAAGAAAGTTGTACTAATAAGTAAGTAAGTGTAGAGAAAGAAATTAACTTAGAACTGAGCTGAATTCGATTGATTGGCCTTGATTGTTCTCGGCGTTATTGATTTTGTGATTAACCAGTAGAATTTGTACTTTCTAATAAACCCTCTTGAACCTTGTGTCATAACTGTCAAATAAGTTAATCAACTATCAGTAAGGCTCGATTCATACTTACAGCCGTTATGTCGATGTAGCGGACAAAATGAGGAAATAATGATGTCACATGCGCTTTTCTGATTCCTTGCACTAGGCTGCTAGTGACGTAATTCTGCAGGCTGAACGGACATACGGCTGCACGAGCCTAAGGCTGCCCAGACCCGTAATTTGCGAACCAATTTGAGGTCAACCCTTAACAAGCTATACACTGACACCTAAGCCTCAGAGTAGCCCTTGTGCTAAACCAGGCAACTAGTTTACTTTAATATAATTTGGTTACAATTACGAATCACAACCGTATAACGCTCTACAGTAACATTTGATTCTAAGTTGTGTAAGCAAAAATATTTGCAAATATATTAAAAATACAATACACCATCAGTATTATTTCACTAGATAAGAAAAATGCCCTGCGGAAAAAAGTCATAATAGGACGAGTGGCCTTTGGCAATATTCATAAAAGACAATTATCTTTGGCAGGTAAAATATTATTTTTATTAATTGGTGTGCGTGTGACTGAAGCGGAAAAATGAGCTGCTAAAAGTTTAGAAACTAGAGCTTAACTATGTAAAAAATAGGCCGCTTTGCTGCGCCCTATTATTGCGGGCACCACGGCTGCAAGAGTGATACGCAGGAGTGATTCAAAAGTGTCGATTCATGCATATGTATTGTCATTGGGTCACACGGGCAAACCGAAGAACCAACTTATAGGCGAATTAATAATAAGAAACTGACGTGTGCATAGTTTTTGTGATACCTTTTAGCCTAAGCTTCCAAATTAGTTTTACTTTACAGTCTAAAAGTTTTTTGTAAAGCCAATACAATGCTGTATCTAGCATTTTTATTTACATTTTTAAAACACCACAGGCTAGCCTTTCAAGTATTTGATTAATAGGTCAAGTTTTACTTGTTCATAAAGAAGGAACTACTATTATCCTTGTGTTTTTGATCTTAGGCAATTCCTAAAAACTTTTTGAAATTAGGCAATTCCTAAAAACTAAGTGACTTTCAGTAATCCAGTGACACTAAGTAAATTTACAATTTTAGCATGGCTTCGCAAATAATTACTGAAAACAAGTTTGTAAATTTCTGATAGAAGCTGACCAAATTTGTCAATGCCTCTGTCCCGGTGTTCTCCATGAAAGTATGAACTGGTCATAAGGATGTCCGTTTGCTTTATACGTCGTAGACTTCAAGCCGTGGACGGCCAGCATATGCTACGGTTAACGCTGATAAAATTCTATTCAGGATTACAATGTCTGAAAGTTTAAAATTTTTATTGTTTTGGTGAACTGAACTAATTATAGGAGCGAGAATATGCCGATAGTGCCCGCAATAATAGGGCGCAGCAAAGCGGCCTATTTTTTACATAGTTAAGCTCTAGTTTCTAAACTTTTAGCAGCTCATTTTTCCGCTTCAGTCACACGCACACCAATTAATAAAAATAATATTTTACCTGCCAAAGATAATTGTCTTTTATGAATATTGCCAAAGGCCACTCGTCCTATTATGACTTTTTTCCGCAGGGCATTTTTCTTATCTAGTTTACACAATTTTTTCGCTTCAGCAGCACCGACCTAATACACATTAAAATCTTTTCTGGCTGAAGGAACACACGGCTGTAAGCATGAATACCATAAATTGACTGCAGACTACTTAAAAAACAATAAAAAACTAAACTAAATATATTACAAAATAAATTATCCATTTTTGCACCGACACAAATGCTGACCAACAAAAACAGGAACATTAACTCTTTAATGCCCAGAGTATCACTGGCTAGACAGCCTCAGTCCACACCTTCTAGTTTTTGGGTCATTGCTCGAGCTACGTACGTCGTAGAGAGATAGAAAAACCACCATTTGATAATTTAAATGAATGGTGAACAAAACATAAAAAGGCTCTAAAGAAAATACTACTACTAAAAAATGTCAAATTTGCAGATTGTTCAATTAATAAGCATAGATTTCGCTGTGTGGAAGTAGGACTCAAAATTGTCGCCAAATACGAAGACCTGTCATTCCCCATAAAAACAGTTAAATGATCATGTCACTAGAATAGACTGGTCATTTTGCACAGCCCCAGACTGGGTAGTTCATCGTGTTGTATCTCACATGATCCTCTGGGCATGAAAGGGTTAAAACATGTTTCCAGAGTATACGAGACCGCCAACAAATACAGCAGGAGAAACTTTATTTTATAAATATCAAGTTGTATTTACATCAATATCTATAAAAAAGAAACTACAATTAAACGCACTACTACAATACATTAAAAACACTGCTACAGCTAATCAAACTAGATATAAAAATAAACTTTACCATAGAAAAAATAATAAACAACTAAACGATAAACAAAATTGTCAAATAACAATAATAAAAATCCATAGTATAGGTTTTAGTGCTGCCAACATTTATAAACGAACATAAAAATATAAAGAAGTTTAACTTAACCATTAAGAAAAAAACTACTTGTACAATACAAGAACTGTATATTCAAGTTCGGTCAAAGAACAAAGCGGAAAACGCGGCATTGTGTCTTTGGATCATGAGTCGTTTCTTAATCTTATAATCATCTTGTGCAATGTTAAATAACCTACATTGACCCAAAACCTAACCTTGTCAAAATTGAACTTAATTCGCCAAAGCCCATTCTGGATTAAGGGGTGGGCTACCCAAGTCAGAAATCAAAGTTCTTCAATTTTGTTTATTTTCACATTTACTCCCCCAAAGGCACCTCTACCTCAGATAAGAACAATTAAGCTTGAAAGTTCACTTTTGGTTCAGTGCGTTTGTGCGAAATGAATTTTCTAATTCTCTAAAAATGTTATACAGTTTGTTCGCAAGGAATCAATCTTCTGCAAGCCAGTAGACGAAAAATTGGTTCTCGAGTAGAGACAAAAGTTTCGGTTTTTTCTGAGACCGAGCACCAGAAACCAAAACTGAGAAATACCAAAAACGGACGTCTGAAAAATCTTGAGGTCGATATATACCAACATCTTCAAAATCAGTTACGTTATCAAAAGATCAAATATGATCCGGGCTTTGGCTTGAAAATTTTTTTGGTGAATAAGCAAGACCAAGAGACGTTACTACGTGATTCACAACAGTTTAGGTGCAATGGCTTACAGACAATCTCCTTCGGACATACAAAAAAATAAAGCAGTTCTTATTTATCCGCCGGACTAAACTAAAGTCTGACCAGAACAAACTGGGCCCTGAGCATACATGGGCGTGGGGGGGGATTGGTCCCCCCCCAACCCGACCACGCTCCCCCCCCCCCCCAGAATATTTTGAAGGTAGCTCACGAAGCAAAATTCGGTGACTCAGGAGCAAAAATTGGTGGCTCACGAAGCAAAAACGACCGGAAAAGTTGCTCCGCACCCCACCCCGGTCGACGGCTCCCCCCCAGACTTCCTCAGCTGCACATGTGTGGCCCTGAGACAAAAAGAATTAAGCAATTTCACTACGAAAACGAACAATTGCAAACAGCAAGAGTATATACAGCGAGCAGTAGATGTCGCGTGTAAGCGTGCACGGCGCACAAGATTATACCCCCCCACCCCTAGGCGCTATTTGCGCTCTGTGCGCTATTATAATGTCCAGTTCTAAAACGCCCCCCCCCCCACCCCTAGGCGCTATTTGCGCTATATGCGCTATTATAGTGTCCAGTTCTAAAAGCCCCCCACACCCCCCGCTATTTGCGCTATACACGCTCCAACCGGATAACCCCCTCCGCACCGCAGTAGTCGCAAGAATCACGCCACCTATTTTCTATTTTGCCGCAAAGTTCAGCAAATTTTGGTCAGACCTTAGTTTATTGGCTCAGCTTAGGGAAAGCTCTGTGGTTTGTCCATGCAGATTAGCGCAGCCGTTTTGTACAACAGCTCGTTGTGGGGCCTGAGGGCGAGCATATCTTTGCAGACGTGTTCCAGTGTATCCTGCGCTTCCATGTTATTGGCTCGCTTGCCCATGCTATCCCAAGATTCCACATTTTATGGACTCTCCGCGGTCAGCAGATATTCCGGATGCAAAGTGGGATCTCTCACGCCGACATAGGTCGCCACCAGGACCACCAGGAAGGAGGGAGCGGGCTGAGACCAAGATGTCATTTTTGGTCGGATGCAAACATTGCCGGACTTTCATCAAACTCCAAGAACCTAAAATGGAACAAAATAATATACAAACTATGAAATCCAGAGCGAAGCAATAAAGTTTCAAAGTGTTGTCCACAGAAATGCATTGCGGCTCGTATATATAAGTTTTATAATTTAATATTTACTATATATATATATATATATATATATATATATATATATATATATATATATATATATATTTGTTAGGCGTCCGATGGACCGTCCAACTGACCAGAATCGGCCTAAAATCAAAAATTTCTTCAGAATTTGTTCTGCCGAGCTTTGCGACTCTGTAGCTCGTCTTTATTATTCTCTTTCATCAAAGCTCATGCGTTGAACATATTATGTACTGTATATACGCGTATATATACATCTTGCTACTAGAACTAGTACTATATACAAATAGCTTCTGATTTTTTTATTCTAGCATTCTTATGTTGCAGTGCTTATTCTTTATAACAATGCTGTGCTTCTTGTGTCAATTTCTTGTATTACTTCACTAGCTCAATGAAAGCCGAGTTCTCGTTTTCACGCTACACTGTGCCCCTCCTCCTGCCCCCCCCCCCCAAAAATAAATAATAAAATAAAAAAATTTATTTAGGTTATAGAAAGTCAAAAGTGTATAGAAGGATTATATAAAATATGTGAGTAAAAGTAAAAAAAATTTTTTTTTGAATTGCAAAATTAAGGGTTGGGCTCGTTCCGTCCGGTAGTTTTAGGGTTCGGTCATCTGTATATATATATATATATATATATATATATATATAGGGTTGTGAATGGCAAAAATGTAAATGGAAAAATGTTTTTGCCATTTTTGCAGCACTTTTTGGAATTTTTGCCACTAATTTTTTGCATATTTTTGCCTTTTTGCAATTTTTGCATAATTTTTCCATACTATTTGCCATTTTTGAAAATTTTGATATTTAAAAATGTAAAATGTAATTTGGTAGTTTTTAAAAATTTGAATGAAAACATTTTTTCCTTTTTAAGAATTTTTCATGGAATTAAAACTATATATATTTATATATATATATATATATATAAATATACATATATATATATATATATATATATATATATATATATATATATATATAAACACATGATGGGAACGTCACATCAGACAGAAGACAGTGTATTACACAACTAAACGCAGCATAATATACTCGTGTAGACATGCAAATGCAGCATAATGTACTCATGTATACATGTATAGGCTTTGATGAAAGACAATAACAAGGACTAGTAAGCAGGGGTCTGGGGGTGGCAGCCCCCAGGAAAAAATTGGATGAAATTTTTGATTTTTAGGCCAAATTTGGTCAATTGGGGACGCATCAGAAAAATTTTTTGGCCGGAATTTTTTAGTGCGGCAAAGTTATTCCTGATGCTTTTTAGCAGGTTTTCTTCAATTTAGGCCTCAGGCTTAGGCTTGGGCTTAGTGCTTAGGCTTAGTGTTTACGCTTAGGCATATATATTGCTTAGGCCCAGGTTTAGTAGGTGGATTATTAAAGCCTTAGTCTTAGCTGCTCGCATCAAATAAAAGGACACTTGCTACTGTGGGACATATATACATGGGCGTGGGGGGTTTTCACCCCCCCCCCGCGAAGGCATCTTCACCCCCCCCCCCCAGACAGGTGCTTCACCCCCCTCCCCCAGAATGTTTTGAAGGTTGAAGGTAGCTCACGAAGCGAAACTTGTGGCTCACGAAGCAAAAATGGCCGGAAAAGTTGCTCCGCAACCCCCTCCCCGGTGGCTCACCCCCCCAAAATTCGGTAGCTGCCCACGTATGCTATGGGATCATAAATAAAGCTGCAGTTTTAAACCGAAATTGACTGTCAGTGCCAGCCAAGGTTTTTTTTGGTCTGAAAAGTATAGGCCACTTGGCCTCAGATCCGAAATTTTTTTAGGCCAAT
The DNA here is from genome assembly GCA_030248245.1 of Trissonchulus sp. WLG1_4. Lineage (NCBI taxonomy): Eukaryota > Metazoa > Nematoda > Enoplea > Enoplida > Ironidae > Trissonchulus > Trissonchulus sp. WLG1_4. Next base: position 9,801 of record JASANF010000541.1, read on the forward strand.
TGACAAAAAGCTTAGGCCAACTCATTTCTGCATTTTTGCAAAAATTATTTAGAAAAATGAGCATAGTATATTGTACAGAGGTGTAGCCAACAACAAATTTTGGAGGGAATCGACTTAGAATTTTAAAAGTGTTAAAATGCATTTAACAGCAATTTTAACAACAAAAGATGGGAACGTCACATCAGACAGTCTATTACACAAGGAAATGTAGCATAATATACTCGTGTAGTCATGCAAATGCAGCATAACCATATATACATGTAACAGCACCAAAATTTTGGGTACCCCTGCCCCCTCCCTTGGTGGGAACCGCCTCCCTTGCGTCAGCTCATTTGTGACCACCTCCACCTAAAAATGACGCACTTTTTACCTTTTTTTGACCAAAAAGCACCGCTTTGATGATTTTTCGCGAAAATTTTGCTAAAAATCGCTTACATTTCACAAAAAAATACCGATTTTTTTCAAATTTTGGCCAAAATTTTACTCCGCCGGGACCCTCCCCCCGCTTTTCCCGCCCTGGCGGGAACCCCCCTACCTCCCCGGGCCCGATTTTTGGGGGAGTCTTCCCCCTCATCCCCCCCAACTACATTGTATGAGCATAACGTACTTGTATATACATGCATAGGCTTTGATGAAAGATAATAACAAGGTATACTAAGCCACAGAGTCGCAGGCGTCTGGGGGCGGCAGCCCCCAGAAAAAAATTGGGGGAAATTTTTGATTTTCAGGCCAAATTTGGTCAATTGGAGACGTATCGGAAATTTTTTTCTGCATCCGCAGCTGAAAAAGTTTAGGCCAGCTGGCCTCAATCGCTGAAAAAGTTTAGGCCATGGCCTTACGTATGGCCTAAAAAAACCCTGGTGCCAGCTTAATGCTGCGCATCAGTGCCGTTTTCAAAAATCATATTTATGGTATTCGAATTCATTAAAAATCGCTATTTATGACTATATACAGATGGCTATTTTGTAGGAAAATGTAAATAATTTATTGTCTACACAAAAAAACCTAAAACTTTTGATATAGTAAGCTAGGTTTAACCATGTATACTATTTTTCCTTTTTGCCTGCCTGCCTTTTTTTCCTAGTTGGCAAAATTTTCGAGAGATTTTCAGTATATATAAATGAGCTGAATATGTTGCAAACAAAACTATATTAAAATAGTTTTGGTGTAGTTGTAGTATATATATATATATATATATATATATATATATATATATATATATATATATATATATATATATATATATATATATATATATATATATATATATATATATATATATATATATATATATATATATATATATATATATATATATATATATATATAATATATGTGATAGTTTATGACTATCAAACCTCAGACTGACATTGAGACTGTATTGGTCATAATTTTCCACGATTAGCCCCTGCAGTGGCGTATCCAGGATTTCGCAAAGGAGGAAGGGGGCTGCGACCAGGGTGGGGGTGCGGAGCAAACGGAGCCCACGGATTACACCAGGCGTGGGGGGGTGCGGACCCTCTAAGGGAGGTGCTCACTGCTCAGACCGCAAAGGAGAGGCTGCAGGCAGCACACCCAGCCCCCCCAAATACACCATTGAGCCCCTGTATATATGTCGAAAAACAATGATTTTCGACAAAAATTGAATTTTTCCGAAAAGGTATGAATCAACGTTTTTTCAGCTGCTACAAATTAACTCAGCGCATGCGAAAAGACATGTTTTTACGGTGAGAAGCATCAGTTTTAATTTCCCACCCCACACCTCAGTTGCGCCGAATTTCTCAAAAATTTGTAAAAAATTTTTTAGGGTTAAATGCAATTGGTGGGGGGAAAAAGGTGGACATATTTTTTGCACAGAGCACCTTAGGGGAAGTATTTTTGCTCCAGGAACCCCTATTTCATTTTTTGGATTTCTGAGATACTACCCCCTGGAATCTGAGCCCTCAGTGAGGGACTTTTTCGAAATTATTTTCTTAAACCCGTAATTTTTCCGTTCCAAACGTGCTTAATTATAGTCCAAATAATGTTTACAATTTTTTAAAATCAGAACTAAGGCACTTTGACACCATACCATTCGAAAAAATGGCCAAATTCACTAGAACCGTCCAATTTTAGACCAAATTTAAACTGGTACTCTATTTAGGCTTAGGCTTAGAATGGGGCTAAGGCTAGGCTTAGGCTTAGAATGGGGCTAAGGCTAGGCTTAGGCTTAGGCTTAGAATGGGGCTTAGGCTCAGGCTTAGGTTCAGGCTCAGGCTCAGGCTTAGGAACTACAAAATCGAAATTTTTAGGAAAAATCCTGCCAGCTTAGCCTAAAGAATACTGTTAGCTAAGCCTAGACGATGCGTTAAAACATCACACTAGCCATTTTCGGCTTCAAACTTTGGCCTACGGTAACTTCTAAAAACGTTGAAAATGCAATTTGCACGGGGCTTAAAAAATTTGTAGATAGGGACTCTGGTACAAAAATGCTTCCCTTAAGGTGATCTTCTCTAAAAAATAGGTTCACTATCCCTCTCCCCCCTTCAACAAACTGCACTTGGTCCCTTAAAGTCCCACCCCTGGGTTAAATGCAGTTCTGGGGGGGGGGATAGTGGACCTATTTTTTTGAGTAGAGCACCTAGCATTTTTGCTTCGAGAATTCCTATTTCATTTTTTGGAGTTTCTGAAATACGACCCCCGAAATCTGAACCCTCAGTGAGGGACGTTTTCGTAATTTTTTCCGAAGCGCTTGTTTTTTCCGTTTTAATCGTGTCTAAATGGTGTTTGCAATTTTTTAGTATTAAAACAAAGGCTCTTTGACCGGGTTCCTGCCAAAAAATTGGCCAAATTCGCCAGAAACGTCCAATTTTTGACCAAATTCAAACTTGGCCTCAATTTAGGCTTGGGCTTAGGCTTAGTATGGGGCTTAGGCTTAGGCTTAGGCTTAGGTTATAAGCAATAAAAAAACGAAATTTTCAGAAAAAATCTTGCCAGCTTAGCCTAGAGAATCCTGTCAACTAAGCGACGATGCCTTAAAACATCATAACGTACTCAAAACCATCCAAAAACAAAGATTATAGCCATTTTTGGCTTCGAACTTTGACCTACAGTTCACTTCCAAAAACACTGAAAATGCAATTTTTAAGGGGTCATAGCTCAGGAAATCCAAATTTGTGGATAGGGGTTCTATTACAAAAAATGCTTCCCTCAAGGTGCTCTACTCGAAAAAATAGGTCCACTATCCCCCCCCCCCCCCAACTGCACTTGATCTCTTGATTCCGCATTTTGGACCTTTGGAGCAGTGTGCATTCATTTCTTTTGACAAAAATTGTTGAGAAACGTACTTAAATAAAAAGTGCTCCCGAAAATGCCTTGGGGTCGGCTAAGTTTGAAAAATAGCAGAGTTTGTGCAAGAAATTACGAAAAAATGGAAGGAAACAATGATTTTGCTAAAAAACATATGACAAAAAATTGTCCACATTTGAGCTCGAATCTGATTGGCTGAAGCTCAGATGCACAATCAGCCGAACTTTTTGTAAGTTTACAAGCTTCATATTAGTGCCTACTAATGAGTTGGCTCATAAAATTTCAACCAATTACGTAAAAATTATTGCTCTTTTTACAGCATTACTACAAATGTTAATATATGGTGCCGATTTTTATTGACAACCAGTTTAGCCCAATTACTCATGCGCAACCGGTCAACATTTTTGCGCATAACTAAGCCAAAAAATAAATTCTACTTACCAAATAACCTATAAAACCACCATAATCTTAGGAAATTACTCCAGCTACACAGCATAATATAGAATTTTTAACGTAATACAGCTCAAAAAATCGATAATTGATTGATAACTCATCGATTACTACTAGGATTTGTTCAAAAAGCTTATTTGCAGTATGGCGGATAAAGACGGTTCGAATTATATATTGGGCGTTTCTGGAGATGCTCCCAATGTTCTGGAAAATGTGACGAGAAAAAAAAAAAGATCATCATGACCAAAAATTCAATGTGTATTTTGAAAATATCTCCGCCCCCTCTGAATTGAATTACATCAAACTTTGTACAAAAGTATAACTTTATAAGGACTATGTGTGTGTATAATTTCGTCTTTTTTGATTCACGCGTTCAACAGCTCTGCTCAAGAAAGCTTTCTTAAAAGTCGCACTGAGGGTGTTTGCGTCCTATTATAGGTTTGGCGCTATCGCGCCAAACCTGATAAACACAGCATAGGTACTGTTACTGTGTTTTTCAATAAGCGCTAATAGGAAAGCCATAATTTTTTTCACTTATACGGCACTGTTGCTTTCCGTGTCAGTGGAGGGTTGGTGCCAATTGTTGTAGTTGGGTTCTGTTTCAGTGGAGGTGGTGTAGTTCGGGTAACCCAAGGGTCCTTACAAAGAGAGTCGCATTCATCTGGGATACGCTCGAAATAGTGATACCCTGAACCTCCGCATGAAAGGAAGATTGCCACAGCCCAGTGGATGTAGTATTCTTTCCCATCGTCGCCACACGCTATCATGCATTGTTCGAGGGATGGAAGAATAATGCAAAGCTTTCTCCGTTCTTCGAAAGTAAAGGTCCAGGGATCCATAAGCTTAGAGCAATTCTCAATGCATGGATCCAGGTCGTCGTTTGCATCCAGCAGGCGAAGGCTCAGCAAAAAATTAGCAAACACAGCGATAACTTTTGGTTGCATAAAATTGCTAAAAATGGTTCAAAAATTAGCACATGTGGGATATACGCTGGGTTTAGACAGAAGGATTTTTATGCCAACTAATAAATTAAATAAGTTGACCACACAATAGTTTTGCATCGGGTCGGGTCGGGTTGATGTTTGTGATTGTGCGGGTCAGTTTGGGTCAAAAATGTTGGGCATATGTCCCAGGTTTTGATATCCAATTTTGCAATCAATGATCATATTGTCAACTTAATGGACTGGTAGCAGAGTGGCTGTGTTTATCCTTACACAGCACTACACTCAGCACAGCACTGCGCTTTGAATATTGGTACAGGTATTAACAAGTATATCAATCAAGTATATAGTATCAAGTCTCATATTTATATCAAAGTATGAAGTAATCAAAACAATAGTACTCAGCAACAATTGTACGGGGTCCGGAGCAAGTTCGGAGCAAGTTCGATCGTGTAAATTGGCCTTAACAAAACAATGCGAGAAGGCAACAGTGTCTGATATGAACTGTTTAACAAAAGCGGGACCATTGCGACACGCATGGGAAGATAAAACTGAACTACCTTTTAAGAGTTGAAACTGAAAACTAACAATTACCTATCCACTTTGTTGCCACCATCGCTTAGGTTTATACTACAATAAGTGTCGGGTTGAAGAAAATTTATTGCATATAGAATTGCACTTAGCTATAAATAAAGAATCTGTCAAAACGCACGTAAAGTACGCATAAAGACATGTCGGCAAGAAACAGCATTTAGACATGTCGGCACTGTGGTGCCGTCAGGAAAATGAACCAGCTAATAACAATTGCCACGCATTCGAACACCACATTATATACAGTGCTTAACTAAGGGTCTATTCCTTTACCGGATTATACGGACTGGACTTATTTTAATCTGAGGTTTTGGAATGACAAATTGGACTAAACGGACTAAACGAGTTAAAATAAGTCAGCGGCTTAATTTTAGTCTGACCCCATTCCAAAACTACCACTGGACTATACCGACTTAACATGCACGCTTAACATTAGCCGATTAAAAAGCAGCGCGCTAGAAGTTAAGTCCATTTAATCCGTAGGTTTTGGAATTGTATTTTTAAGCTTAATATTTAAACCGTTTAGTCCGATCATAATTAACCCTTTAATCAGGTAAATGAATGGACTTTAAGATTTACAAGTGCTTAACTAATATCAACGCTAATTTCTGTAGTTTTTTATTACTAATATTTACCTAGTTGATGTATATCGTGAAGGATGCGCGGTTGTTAAACTTCAATTGGTAGATGTTAATTCTGTGCTCTTGTCGCTTTGCAGGAATAGAAGAGTGTCAACGTCAAGTGAGCCTCCAAAAACGTATACTGTAATCGCAGTTTTGGACTAGTGACTGGTTTTGATGGTTTTTGTGGTTGTAATCATTACTACTACTGTTCTGTCATAGAACACAGTAAAACTAAAAGCTCAGCCTATTGTATTTAATTATTGATACCTAATCATGGATCTTTGATCGTGCAGCCTATACTTTAATTTTTTATTTTTTAATTTATGGTTGTTTAAACTTTTTTGCTGTGATTTACAGTTGCTTCATCCAACAAGTCAGAAGCGTGATATTTTGGCCCAGCTAAAATTTTTGGCGTGTCTTATCTGTGAATAGCATATAGGGCAAAAAAAGTGGCCCAAGTGTAGTGTCCTACACTGTTAACTTTGTTGCAAATTTGCCAACTTGGCCAACTCAACTTGGCCAACTTGGCCAACTCAAGTTGGCCAACTGAACTTGGCCAACTTGGCCAATTTAAGTTGGCCAACTCAACTTGGCCAACTTGGCCAACTTAAGTTGGCCAAGTTGGCCAACTGAATTTGGCCAAGTTAGCCATTTTTAAGTTGGCCAAGTTGGCCAACTGAAGTTGGCCAAGTTAGCAATTTTTAAGTTGGCCAAGTTGGCCAACTGAAGTTGGCCAAGTTAGCCAAGTCAGCTGGCCAACTTGACCATTTCTAATAGCACAAGACCAGGACGGTGTGCCCCCGGATGTGCCCTCAAAATTTTTAAAAATAATTTTTATGTCGTTTCAGATTCATTTATTTCTCATCATCCAACATTTAGGCAGAACAGTTAACAATTCTTCAAAACAAAACTAACTAACTACGTATATACATCAACTGATTAAGTTGGCCAAATTTTGCCATGTAGGACACTACACTTGGGCCAAAAAAGTTAAACCATTTTCATTTAAGTTAAAGTTAAAGTTAAAGTAAAGGCCATTGCTTCAATTTAAGTTCAACTAAAGTTAAAGTAAGGCTCAGCCTCAGGCAGCAATTTAAGTTAAAGTTAAAGTAAGTCGAAAATCAATGACTTTTAAACAACTTTTTTAAAATAACTTCAATTTAAAGTTAAAGTAAGGTTGTTTTAATTTAAGTTAAAGTTACAGCTAAAGTAAGACCTTTTACTTTTTTTGGAGTTAAAGTTAAAGTTAAAGTTAAAGTAATACCCCTAACTTTTTTAATTTCAGTTAAAGTTAAAGTTTAACTTTTTTGCCCTAATAGCATACATAGTTTGTGCTACATAGGTACTATTTAACTGGGGCATTTTATAGACGACTACGACCTTACGACGAAACCTGAAGCCTAATTTAAGGGTCTGTTAAGGCAAACCTAAAATTGTGCAGCAGTCGCTACATGTATAACAGATAATTGTATCACCCACCCGCTATAGGAATAAAAAATTTACTTGTACGAAGAAATATTTTCCATTAGTTGCCCGAAAATAAATTTTGAGTTTCACACTATTTCAAGCCATGTCACCTAGAAAGTTTCAACAAACACGAACTATTTTAGACGAGCATATTGATTGTCGGTTTCAATTTCATATTATCACCGACTCAATAACACAATACGCAGTTTACATGGTTGAACTCTCTTGAAGCGGGTCGGATTCAAACAACTATGTTAAGTTGCACTTGATTGCAGCGAACGAAAAACTAGGGAAACATTATCATCATCGGCTATAGCTTTTACAACCCGGCCCAGGTCAGGTCTTGGGCTAAGGGTCGGTCGATTCATACTTCTGTAGGGCATAAGGACAAACGGATGTAGGGCACTCGGACAAAACCAGTTTTGTCCGTTTTTTCAATTAATTCTTTTTAAGCAAACGGACAGTGCAACGTGCAGTCAAGTGGATGTACGGGCATACGTGCAAAGGCGCAGTTTATACTTTTAAGCCGTGTGTCCGTTTTTGCGCGTACTCGTTCAAGTACTTGGCGTCTCACGTATTAGTGCTTATACATACTGAGTACACGCTACATCGTGTTATAACCTACACTTGAATCAGTGTACACAGACTTATACTGCAAACATCAGCGTGCAGTCTAATTATACCTAATGTACTGCACGCTACACTGCATAGTGCCCAGCCAGAGTTGGAATCGACTTACAAGTCACTTAAGGGGGTAATTGCGTTTTCAGTGTTTTTTTAAACTTACCATAACTGCACTTAACCTCAACAAAAACTAGAGCGGTCTTTTTTACATTTTTTTACATCTTTTAGCTTTAAAAAAACTATATTTAAAAGCAGCTTATCTTTTGCAATTTTACTGCTGCTATCATTTGAATACACCCCATCAGCGGTTTTTTTGACTAATTTTTGCGCCACAGTTATGAAACTCAAGATCAGCCAACAACTACTAAACTTTTTGCAGTTATGCACTGACATAATATCCCCACCCGTTTTTTTGATATAGTTGGTAAGTCGTTTCTACGTTGAGAAAATGACATTTTTGTGCAAAAATCACGTAATTTGACTTTTCTCTAAAATTTTCAAAAACCCATAACACCGACTCTACAAACTATTTTTAGAAAAGGAAAAAAACGGGTGGGGATATTTTCCTAAAGATAATGTGGTTAAAGTTTCGAAGCCGTAGTCCGTTTTTAGCTTGAGTTCTGTGGGCGCAAAAATTACACTGAAATGTCAAAAACCACGAAAACGACATTACCCCCTTAAGCACTGGTGGTTGTGCTGAAAGTAATTGATACGCTCGTGCCTGTGTGCTGGTGCACTCGTGTGCTCAGCGGCCGTCGCAAAATTGAAAATATGGGCTACCGCATCAGAGATCGGTGATTGACTAACTTAACTCCATAGGCTGACAAGTTAGTTATCGTGTGTTCCATGACAGAACAATTAATCATATTGATTTATGCTCACAAAAACCAAACGACGAATCAGTAGTCCAAAGAAGCGGTCACAGTTTGGGTTTTTGTGATTCATTTACAAAATTCATATATTCCTACAAAGTAAGTTAAGAAGAGCACAGAATTAAAATCAACCAATCGAAGCTTAACAACAGCGCATCCCTTCACGCTAAACGTGAAGTATGCATTACTTTGACACTACCTAGAAAACTTAATAGACGAGCACACACTGTAAAGAAGCGAGACACTACTAGGGTTGTTTCAATTTTAATGAACTAAAAAAAAAAAAAAAAAAAAAGAAATAAAAAAGAAAAAAAAAAAAAAAAAACTATACGCCCACGGATCCCCCCTTTGGGTGGGGAAAAAAAAACTATGACTTTTGTTATTGTAGGGGCAAAGAGCCATTTATGATCAAGTCGCAATTATGAATAACTGAAAATTTGATTGGCTAGATCTCGGGCCACATGACACATTGACGTATGAAAAACGTATGAAAATGAAGCTTGATGTTTGGGCAACCAATGACAAAAATAATGTTTCGGTCACGCTTACGTATCCGGAAAAATTTTGGATCAGGTGCATCCAATCAAAATTTCCCGAAAACTGTTAAGAAAAGGACCATCTCAAGTTCGTTTGTGAGCTCAGATAAACTGATGCAGACTATTTTGAGTAAAAATTTTTGCATCAGCGAAATCAACTGTTTTTCTTCTTTACAAACAAGTCAGGTGAATAATTTAAAATAAAAATAAAAATAAAAAATAAAATTTAAAAAATCACTAATAACTAGTGATGTGGATCGAATCGGATCGCTGATTAAGTAAGGTTAGATGGCCAGATCGAATCGGCTGTGAAATTTTGGATCGCCGATTCGGCGATCGTTGGTATAACTTTTTAGTATAAGTACCGTGGTGCGTGCGCGGTGCGTGTAATTTCGCGCATTTTTGTGTTTATAGAGAAACAGTTATCCTAATATTACTTATTAAAAAAGCCTCAGCAGTTACGCTAAAAAATTGAAAAATAATTGAAATTGAAAATATTTGCAAAATTGAAATTGAATTGAAAATATTTCGAGAAAAAAATTGAAATGGTATTAAAATTGAAAATAT
>JASANF010000542.1:0-70622 GCA_030248245.1 Trissonchulus sp. WLG1_4
GCGCGGTGCGTGCTTGCAGCTACTGTTTAGTCAGGTGGTGGAAGTTCACTCCTACTGGAGGAGGAGGGTGAAAACCCCTGAAGCGGCCGTACGACTTTGACCCAGAGACTGTAGTCATCACTATGCGGATCATAGCCACTAGTATTGTACATACTTCTCAATGTAAAAATGTACAGGTCCCACAAGGGCGAGAAGAGCATTGAAGTTTGCGGCAGTCGGTGGGAGTTGACAATGTCCATGGAGGCCTGGGCAAATGACCACGTTCCACAGAATGTCAGAGCCAGACAGGCACCAGACACGGAGTGCGGTTCACGCTCAGCACACTGAACTGAAGTTCGGCACGGGATCTCACGGAGTTCCGGCAGAGCTCGCGTCACCCAAAGGTCACCTGAAATTAAAATTATACGGTGGGAGGACTCATACACCCCAGCCCAGAGCAAAACGTAAGCATAACCCCCTAATTTCGGTGCTCCTTCCCACCCCCAAAAAATTTATACTTTGATACTAAAGCTCAAAATGCCGCAGCGATGATATTTATTATTACTCCAATAATTTGTGCCATGTACAAAATCCCTGTATAATAGTGATGAGCATCTTGTAATTAAAAACTGTTTTTGAATAGTTGTTCCCTCAGCCTTATTGTTAGGTTATAGTATGTCAGGAGCATACTATGTATGGAGGTACGAACGTATATACCTCAAAAAAACACCTCCTCCCTTTTGTGTCTTCCTATGAAGGAGAGATTTTACAAAACTATAACGCTTTTACAGAATTAACGATTTTGACGCAATTTAATTATGCAAAATAGCAAACATACTGCTGAGTAGCCAAACAAAAGTCATAAATTTGAGTCGAAGCTTCGCAGCCGGATCAAAGCAAAAGCTGAATTTTCAGTCATACAAAAAACCCCCGAATACCAGTGATCTCGTGCAACAGCCAAAAAAGGTATTTTATCAATCAGCGCTGGAATTTTCTGCGGTCCCGGTTAAAGGGGCCCCGGGACCGGGGGCTCCGCAGTACGGTCAGACCACGCAGCAGACGCCCGACTGGGGATGATACTCCGCGAGGCCGTTTCGACGCGATGCGTCTCCGTGGGCGTGTCCCGGCTTGTGCTCGGCAGCCAGCGGAGGCCGAACCCGGTCTCCACTGCTGCCGGCAAAGTTCGATTCCTCACTGCTGTCCTCGCGTTGAGGCCCGGTCTGAAGCAGAAAGAGTCCGGACCATGAGTCAAAAAAACGATTGAGAATGAAACTGCTTTGAAAACCTTCGCACTCTTTTTCGATTCGAACTGATCAAATCTATCCGTATTAAGATCAACTCCCAACCGTGCTCGTATTAACCAAGAAGCAAAATAATGTGGGGACAGTTTTTCACAATAATTTCCCTCATATTGGATAATCACTGCAATGACGCATAAAAATACACTCGCACCCTGACAGATAAATCTTGCAGTTTCAGATTAACCTCACGCCCTACCTTAAAATTTTTAAAACTAGTGAAAAACTGATTCGCAATGACGCTGAGTGCCTTGTGTGGATGGCGAACCAAGGTAGGGCCGGCCCAACTGCAGACCAAACCAGTTTCAAGTTATCCAGAGGTCTCACTTTCCACCTCTGCCTCCCGAAGTCCACGTGAACACTAAATTAGCTCAGATGCCATCTCTAAGTAGTTTGAACGCCACGAGTCAAGTCCAGTCATGAGAAATTTTAAGTGTATATATACAACTTTGGGAAGTTTCCTTTGTACTAGAAAATAGAAAAACGAACGGCCGAAGCTAGAATACTCGGCAAATATGTGGAAGGGCTTTTCAAAGGACTGCAGAAAAAACGGGGAAATTTAGGGCAGTCCGCCGTTTTGGGACAAATTGGGACTCAAAAACGCGAAATTTTGAAATATGTAAATCCTTTTAAAATCATGTTTTTTGGTTTTTCGCTCATTTTGGAAGTCGGGAGCATTTTTACAGTCATCAACAACAAACTTTGAAATTCAGGAAACCATTTCTTCAGCGTCAGGAGTTGGCCTTGTCCGAAAATCTTAAAGGTAGGGGGGGGGGGGGCTCGCCTCCACCCCCAAATCTCATGCTCATTATCACGGCTGACTTTATTATGGAATTAAAATATCTGCTGAGACTTATATATACTACCACACTGCTACAAACATTATAATATATTACTATAGGCGATCTTTCGGTCCCCCAGTACTACGCCGAGTCTCCCACGTGTCCAGTGTAAAACTTTCCATTTTTTAAGAAAAGCTACACTGGCGGTGGTGCCCGAAGTACGAGTGTATCCTGAGCAGCTTCTTTGGCCACGTATCTGAAAAATTCCAGATAAAATTGCGTGAAAAAACCAATTTGTATAAAATTAAAAAAGATACGTTTATACTTAAAAAAGAGTTTCATATTCGCACTTTTGTTTTTAAGACAAGTTTTAATGTCTATGCTGTAGCTGTCAAGTTTTTTTTACATATTATAACAAAACAAAAACAAGCCAGCTCTGACCGATGAATTGTTTCAATCTACAATCTTTAAACATTCAAAATACAATATAGAATATACGATATACATACATATATATAGTTTTACTGCAACAAAGCTATCAACACCAAACAAAATAAATAGCTGCTATTAATAAGTTACTTAAAATATAAGACACCTCACACAATAGTCTGCACTGTAGTATCGAACTAGCGTCCTAATATTAACTACCCATACCCAACCACTAACAATCCAGCCTATGGGTCAACTGGATGATTTAAGATTGTCCGTTATTGCTGTCGCCTTGCCAACTGACCGACTTCCTTCCACATAGCGTGATGGGTCTGCAGAAATCCCTCCTTGATGGCAGCGAGCACCTGCTGATCGTTGTCCGAGTGGAATCCCTGCTGACTGGTGATGTACTGAAGGAGATATTTTTTAGCAAAAACAGACGCATCCGAGCCTCCGTGTCCGTCATAGATTCCTACTGAACACATAGCTCTAGCTCACCATTGGGAAATCGAGCAACACGCACCTGAAAAACAAAACCACACCTGACTACTGACTACAGGAAAATTTTAACGGGATACATACACATACACAGGTCACAGACACACATGTATACAGCTGGGACGGCCACGACGACCTCCCCCCAAAATTTCGGTCGAAAATTCAAAAAGGGAGAGAAGGGAGAGTTATGCCAGGGGCAAGGAGGGGAGAGGGTCCAGGCGTGTGCAATAACGGACAATTTAAATATCTCTGGTGACCCATAGGCTGTATTGTTAGCATTTGAACAAGTATATGTATATTTTTGCGATTAGCACGCTAGTTCGATGCTACAATGCAGACTATTGTTTGAGGTGTCTTATAATCTAAGCAACTTATCAATAGCAGCTATTTATTTTGGCTTTCTCTCTGATAGCTTTGTTGACGACAATGCTAGCATTATTACCGTAATATGACCCCAGGCGGCTACAAATTGATCCCAGTGGCGGGATGTTATGTCGACCCACCGGCTCACCTCATCAAGCTGACAAAATGCATAGGCCATGTCATCAATTTGATGCTAAAGTAAAATGCTATATATATATATATATATCGTATATATCTATATATGTATTTCTATATTTAAAATATCTAGAGGGGCTTTTCAGAAAAACCATAATATTCATTAAGCCTGTTTCACCAAAGCTTAGCTAAATGTCTTGGTTTTGTTGTAATATGCTAAACAGAAAAACTTGACAGCTACAGACATAGACATAAAACTTTTACTTCAAAACGATCAAGATGCCTACGAACTATATTTGGAAACTCTTTTAGAATTACCCACAACTGTGTGTACCTCTCGATGTGCATATATATATATATATATATATATATATATATATATATATATATATACATATCTATTTATATATTTATACATATATATTTTTTTTCATGCAATATTTATCTGCATATTTTTATATACGTGGCCAGTATATATTTTTATACAACTAGTATGCACTTCGAGGGCACCACCGCCACGGTTGTGGGTAATTCTAAACTTTTTCCAAAATTATTGAGTCAAATTTTAGGGCGACTCGGGGGTCCGAGTTTTGAATTAAAATTTTTTTAAATGTCTGAGCTACTTTTTCTGTTTAGCTTACAAAAATTGCAGATATTTACTCTGACACGTTTTGGAGACTCAGGCTTTATCGATGCTATGGTTTTCTGACAGAAGCCTCTCTATATATATATATATATATATATATATATTTGTATATAGCAAACCAGAAAAAAATATAGCATCAACATTTAATTTTTAGCGTGGGGAAATTGATGGGCATAGCGCCTTGGTCTATGCATTTTGTCAGCTTGATGAGGTGAGGCGGGGGACAGCTGGTGCCGACATAACTATGCCTTCCGGTCCGCCACTGGGATCCAATTTGCGCATCACCGCCTGCAGCAATCAGGGCGGGAGGAAGTACATGGAAGACTCGCTGCAGGTATACAGTAATAATGCTAGCATTGTCGTCCCTTCTGCGAAAGCCAAAATTTAGGTTGAAATTGCTTAAATTTCATCAAAAATGTCCATTGTTGCATAAGTGCTAATTGCAAAAATATACATATACTTGTTCAAATGCTAAAATACACTCACCAGAGATATTTTTGCACACGCCTGGACCCTCACCCCTCTTTGCCCCTGGCATAACTCCCCTTTCTCCCTTTTGAATTTTCGACCGAATTTTGGGGGGAGGTCGTCGTGGCCGTCCCAGCTGTATACATGTGTGTCTGTGACCTGTGTATGTGTATGTATCCCGTTAAAATTTTCCTGTAGTCAGTAGTCAGTGTGGTTTTGTTTTTCAGGTGCGTGTTGCTCGATTTCCCAATGGTGAGCTAGACTATGTGTTCGTGGGAATCTATGACGGACACGGAGGCTCGGATGCGTCTGTTTTTGCCAAAAAATATCTCCTTCAGTACATCACCAGTCAGCAGGGATTCCACTCGGACAACGATCAGCAGGTGCTCGCTGCCATCAAGGAGGGATTTCTGCAGACCCATCACGCTATGTGGAAGGAAGTCGGTCAGTTGGCAAGAAGACAGCAATAACGGACAATCTTAAATCATCCAGTTGACCCATAGGCTGGATTGTTAGTGGTTGGGTATGGGTAGTTAATATTAGGACGCTAGTTCGATACTACAGTGCAGACTATTGTGTGAGGTGTCTTATATTTTAAGTAACTTATTAATAGCAGCTATTTATTTTGTTTGGTGTTGATAGCTTTGTTGCAGTAAAACTGTATATACGTGTATGTATATCGTATATTCTATATTGTATTTTGAATGTTTAAAGATTGTAGATTGAAACAATTCATCGGTTCAAGCTTGGCTTGTTTTGGTTTTGTTATAATATGTAAAAAAAACTTGACAGCTACAGCATAGACATTAAAACTTGTCTTAAAAACAAAAGTGCGAATATGAAACTCTTTTTTAAGTATAGACGTATCTTTTAATTTTATACAAATTGGTTTTTTCACGCAATTTTATCTGCAATTTTTCAGATACGTGGCCAAAGACTGCTTCAGGATACACTAGTACTTCGGGCACCACCGCCAGTGTAGCTTTTATTAAAAATGGAAAGGTTTACACTGGACACGTGGGAGACTCAGGCATCGTACTGGGGGACCGAAAGAGTCGCTATGGTAATATATTATAATGTTTGTAGCAGTGTGGTAGTATATATAAGTCTCAGCGGATATTTTAGATTCATAATAAAGTCAGCCACATAATATAATGAGCATGAGGATTTGGGGGTGGAGGCAACCCCCCCCCCCACCTAGATTTAAGATTTTCGGACAAGGCCAACTCCTGACGCTGAAGAAATGGTTCCTGAATTTCAAAGTTTGTTGTTGATGACTGTAAAATGCTCCCAAACCCAAAATGAGCGAAAAACCGAAAAACATGATTTTAAAAGGATTTACATATTTCAAAATTTCGCGTTTTTCTGAGTCCCAAGTTGTCCCAAAACGGACAACTGTCCCTAAATTTCCCGTTTTTCTGAGTCTTGGAAAAGCCCTTCCCAGACTGAGATTCCGAGTATGTCTTCAGCTTCAGCAAGTCATTTCTATTTCTAGTACAAAGAAAACTTCCAAACCTTGTATATATACACTTAAAATTCTGCATGACTGGACTTGAGCATGGCGTTCAAACGTACTTTGAGATGGCATCTGAGCTAATTTAGTGTTCACGTGAAGCATCGGAGGGCAAGGTAAAAGTGAGACCTCTGGATAACTTGAACTGGTTTGGTGCAGTTAAGAATCAAGCCTTGTACCTTGCGTTCACCATAGCAAGCACTCACGTTGGTCGACTCAGCTTTTCACTAGTTTTGAGACTTAAGGTAGCGTGAGGTTAATCTGAAACTCAAGCGTTATCTGTAGGTGCGAGTGTATTTTATGCGTGATTGCGTGATTATATGCAATATGAAGGGAAATTATTGTCAGAAAATATTGTCCCCACATTAATTTTGCTTCTTGATTCATATAAAGACATTGGTTAATCTAATACGGATAAATTAATCGTCGAATCGAAAAAGACTGCGAAGGTTTTAGAAACAGTTTCATTCTACAAATCGGTTGTTATTCATGGGTTTATTTGTGCTTCAGACGACCTCCACGACGAGGACAGCAGTGACGAAGAGTTTGCCGGCAGCAGTGGGAGTCAGATTCAGGCCTGCCCGCTGACTGCCGAGCACAAGCCAGACACGCCCACGGAGACGCATCGCATCAAAATGGCCGGCGGAGAGATTGCGTGCAAGTCGGGCGTCTATCGAGTGGTCTGGGCCCGGCCGCGCAGACCCTTTCATTCCGGACCCATTCGACGGTCGACGCTGATTGATAAAATACCCTTTTTGGCTGTTGCACGATCGCTAGGTATTCAGGGGTTTTTTGTATGACTGAAAATTCAGCTTTTGCTTGCACTTTCCGGCTGCGACTTTTGTCCGACTCAAATTTATGACTTTTGTTGGCTTATTCAGCAGTATGTTTATCTTGCATAATTAAATTCGTCGAAATAACATTCTGTAAAAGCGTATAGTTTTGTAAATCTCTCCTTCATCAGAAGACGCAAAAAGGAGGAGGTGCTGTTTTGGTATATACGTACATACATCATACATAATATGCTATAACATACTATAACTTAACAATAAGGCTGAGGAACGACTCTTTCAGAAAACAGTTTAATTACAAGATGCTCATCACTATTCTAGGGATTTTTATACATGGCAATATTGGAGTAATAATGATATAGATCGCTGCGGCATTTTTGAGCTTGGTCAAAGTATTGAAATTTTTGGGGGTGAAGACCGATCTAGGGGGTTATGCTTACGTTTTGCTCTGGGCTGGGGTGTATGAGTCAATACCCTATGCCCACCCATTAATAATTTTAATTTCAGGTGACCTTTGGTCGTACAACTCTGCCCAGAACAGTTTCGTGGTGAGTCCCGTGCCCGACGTCAGTGTGCTGAGCCTGAAGCCGGAGCACTCGTGTCTGGTGCTTGGCTCTGACGGTCTGTGGAACGTGGTCAGTGCCCAGGCCTCCATGGACATTGTCAACTCCCACGACTGCCGCAAACTTCGATGCTTCTCGCCCTTGTGGAGACCTGTACGGGAGTTTGGCTGCTTTGTGTTTACATTGAGAGTATATTATGTACAATACTAATCACTATGACGCATAGTCGATGACTACGTCTGGGTCAAGGTCATACATGGGCGTGGGGCGGTTTGGGGGGTTTTCACCCTCCCTCCTCCAGTAAGCAATTTTGCCCCACCGCCTAGACAGTAGGGCTGGGCACGGTTACAAAATCATTATCCGTGTACACGGTTAGTTTCGAAAGCTAGTAACCGCGTGTACACGCTAACTAACGGTTACTGCAATTATCCGCGTGTACACGCTAATTATCCGTGTAACCGTTTACACGCTAAGTATCCGTGTAGCCGTTTACACGGATACTAACCGTGTAAACGGTTACACGGTTACTAAACGGTTACACGGTTACTAAACGGTTACACTGTTACTAAACGGTTACACTGTTACTAAACGGTTGGTTACTAAACGGTTACACGGGTACTAAACGTCAAGAGGCAGAGGGGGGAGGAATGACCAAGGGAAGATGCGAACCACCCATCTCTAGATCTGCAGACCAGCAAGCTACCATATGAGCTACTGGGACAATGCTGAGCTGTCAGTATAAATGCCTTTATATATCTTGAATAATATAGCTTGCACACAAATGCGTATATGAAATAACACACAGGCAAATCGATTGCGCACGATTGTAGGCTAATTTGCATAAATCCAGCAGCCAAGCGAACATTTTTCTTAACGGGTACACGAAGTCGGAAAACGGATAGTGTAACCGGTTACACTATCCGTTTAGAGTAACCGTTTACACTATTCGTTTAGAGTAACCGGTTACACTATCCGTTTAGAGTAACTGGTTACACTATCCGTTTAGAGTAACCGGTTACAGTATCCGCGGTTACTGTGTCTTAACGTGTACATGCTGTAACAGCTAAGTAACCGCGGATAGTGACCCCTAACCGTGTACACGCTAAGCTTAGCGTGTACACGGTTCGTACCGTGTAACCGTGCCCAGCCCTACTAGACAGGTTCTTCACCCCTGCAGAATGTTTTCTGAAGGTAGCTCACCACGCCAAAACCGGTAGCTCACGAAGCAAAAATGAAATTGGTGGCTCATGAAGGGAAAGCGAACGGAAAAGTTGTTAAGATTCTCCGCACTCCCCTGCCTCCCACCAGGATTTGCTATCTGCCCACATATGGTTGTTGTTGTTTGTTTCCCGGGGCTTCTGGGCTCGCTCAATATGATCAGGACGGCTATAGCCGCCCCACTCCCCATAGAAAGTACCCTACCGCCAGGCGTTCATCCGAGAGGACCCCCACAGTTGGGTTTACCCCCGGCCCCAGGTGCCTCAGTCGGTAGAATGTGTGTGCCAGGCAGTCAATAGATAGATGTTTCAAGTCCTCTTTGTCATGGCCACAATCCGGGCAGGCCGGGGATTCCGCCATGCCGATTCTGTGTCTGTATGAGGCCAAAACGGTGCAGTGCATTGGCCCACGTATGATCAAGTTGCACGCTGTAAGGAAAGGCTTTGTTTCAATATCCAGTACTATGTGTGTTCATATTTTCATTTTTTTTCTTCTGAAAGTATAAAGCTCATATTGTGAATACGGATCCGTGATCATAAGATTGCTTACATACTATTGTGCTGTAATTGTTTCAGGTGCACCAGGGTCACAGCAACCATGCACGGCAGCTGGTGCGTCATGCCCTGCTGCGTTGGGGTCGACAGCTGCGCGCGGACAATATCAGTGTCATCACGGTGCTGTTCGACCCGCCCCTGACGCCCAGCCAGGCGGCCAGCATCAACTGCCCCTGTGTGCTGACCAACTATGGCACGGGCCATGAGAATCTGTGCGGCGATGCGCTGTTTGAGGACAACTACAATTGCACCTTGAGAGTGACCAGCTATGCCACGCAGACGCTCAAAACAGAGCCCGTGGAGCTGATCTATCTGGGCCACATGGATCCGGGGATCAAATTCAGACCCAACTGTGGCACTACGGCTATTCTAAGCCGCCCGCCGGTTCATAATATGGGAGGCGCGGCGGCGATGAATAGGCTGATGGGAGAGACGCCGTCACAAGGCTTGTTTGTTGCTTCCGAACCGGACAGCGCTGATAGTCTGCTGCTATTGGATGAGGAGGAGAAGGAAGAAAAGGAGGCGGAGCTTAGTGTGAAAAAAGAGGCTGAAGCCAATGAATGCTCTTCGCTACGATCACGTGACCAATCGGATCTTGGCTATACCCGACTGCGCTGTCCGCCAAAGCCTGACCTTTTGACCAATAGCCATGCAATAACGTCCCATCAGTTTAGCTTGCCCAGTGTCATGGGTCAGTATGAAGATCCCATGGGCGGTAATCCTAAACACAAGTCAGGTTTCAGCACAGACAAGAGCTCTAGTAATAGTACCAGAATGATTTCCTTGAGTCCTCCATCCCTTTCAAGTGAAGCTAGTGCTTGTTCATTGCCAAAGGCCAATACTGCTTATGTCAACCTAACAGCCCAACAACAGAAGCAGCACAGATTTTGGTGCAAGAAGCATGGGCTGGGCTGTAAGCGTGTGAAACAAATGAATCGTGGGGTCAGCATTGCTCTCAGTAGCAGTAAAAAGGGCAAGCTGGGAACTGTTGCAAGGAAAGATGCCGAAAACTCGGATGAGGATTCGTCACCCGAAATCGGCAGTACTCGTCAGTCTTCGTCAGCGGACGAAAACTGTCAGCCTGGATCTCAGCTGGTGGACACCATGTCTGTGTCCGCTAGATCGGGCATCACCGAGCCTGCCGCTTCCCCCGACCGTCAACGTAGACACTCCACTCCGGTCATACGCAGTCTAGCCCTGACCAGTGACGGCCGATCGCGTATGCTGCGTAAACGACGCTCGTCTCAGGAAGCGCATGGGGGTGTCAGACGCTGCAGACGCTTGATGCCGCCACCAGGCTACTATAATACGCGACAAACGGCCCGCACCACGCGGGCTGGAACCAAACTGTCGCCCAGCAAAGCAGCACGGCTTACGCAATCACAGGTGCCTTGGGGTCGACGCGAAATGGCCGTCACGCCGACCTCGAAGACGCGACGCAGTAGCAGTAGCGTCGCTAGGGCTCGCAGCCTAAGCCTTGATCGACCTCAGGTTAAATTCTATCGATCCTCAAATATTGCCACCCCTGTCTCTGGTACCTCCACAGCTGATCTCCAAGCCACCGAGCCGCCCGCGCCGCTGAATCGATCCAGATCCAGATCATTCTCTGGCTCAATCGTCCACCCGACCACCACCGCCACCAGTAAATCGGCCAAATCCACCAGTCGACTAAGACCCGACGTGCGCCGCTCTGTGCACCGCTATCGCCTACAGACGCTGAAACGCAGCATTCAACGGCCCACCAGTCCGCAGGATTGTCTGCTGCTGGACATTTCGGCTGCCCCAGATCATCAGCAGAAAATCCAGGACCTCACTGCCATGGGCCTGACATACTTGATCAGCCCTCCGCGAGCCCGCTCTTCCATACATGCTCTGCCTACTGCTGCTGCTGAGTCTAGCTACTGTTTGACCTCTGACCTTTGCTTGCCACACCGACACGCTACCACGACTACTACACCGGCGACGACGTCCAAACTGGTCAAGTCACCCAGCAGTCGCCTTCTGAACAGTCTAGACTTGGAATGCACGCACAGCATTTGTTGCTGTTCCGCCTCTCCGCCTATTGCCACTAACACAAGCTCAGGGATGCGCAGTAGTCTGGACAAAATATACTATTCTAGCAATGCAACCACAATCACGGCCACACATTCGCGTGATAGTATGTTGATTGTTGATGCTCTGAATGTGTCAAACAACTGTCAGCGCAGACCGCCCATCACTAAGCCTGCCACTGCTCTGTCATTCAAAACCCCCAAACCCCCGCCACAGCCGCCGCGTACCAGACATCGCAGCGCCCACTGCCGACCCTCCCCCTCCACGTTGCTGGACAAGCTACACCTGGAAGGCGACATTGACCCTAGCACCCCCTCGCCTGGCAAAAAACGACGCCTCACAACATTCACCGATGACACAGCCGTGCTGGCCGTGCGTCGGGCCAAGACCAAACTGGCTAGACAGACTGGAGCCACTGCTGCGGACGTTCCCACGACCCGAGCTGAACAGGGGCCTCGCCCAATTGGACTGCTGTCTGCCTACGCGCCTCACTGGCTCAATGACTGGCTGATGGATTGGAAATAACTGCATTATTGTGGATTACATGGATTAGGTTAAAATGCTTAGGAACCGTTCATTCATACCTACAGCCTACTCACTACTGCACTCTGTTCAGTCTTCAAAATTTTACTTTTATTTTTGTAAATTTAGCTTGTGAGGTAATTTTGCGGGAGGTTTTTCTGTAAAATCGTCCGGCTGTAAGTATGAATTGACACTGTAGACAGGCGCAAGCTATAATTGTTTTTTATTAGTTGTATTATTGCACCATATTGACATTGCCAAGCAACAAAAAATGAATTTACTGTCATATTGTGATTGGTTGTGACAGTCGGTATCAATTTAGGTGCACATAAGTATAGATTTGATATTAATTTCAACATTGATACATCTACTAAAACCAACTCAACTATAACTGTTTAATGAATGACAAAAGATTTATTCAGACAAGCTTTTGCTTATGAGTTATAATCAACGCGACTCCGAAGGATTTTGTGTTGCTCTAATCCCATTGTTTTGAATCCACTGCTCACTTTTATCATAATTATTGTAAAAAACATCTTTAGCCGATTTTTTTCATGTTTCATCTTATTTGTGACCTGCAATGTTCTTAGCCACATTCATGTGTAATGACATAAATGATGTTTGTAGGTTTTTTATCTGTATGATTTGCTTATGCATGTGAATTCAGGTTGTACATTATATTATTCTGATTTTACGTCATGATTGCTCGTTCACTATTCTTATTCTTGTACAAAATTTAAGCCGTTTTTTATCTCTATTATGCTTATTCTTTTTAACTATGTGTGCCGGTAGGAACTGGAATGCTGTTGTAAGATCTAAGTTTTTATCCTTGAAAGTTAATTAAATTATAGATTTATCTTTCAACTTGAAGACATTTAAGAAAAGGTAGTTGTTGGAGCTATTGACATGAATACTTGTTCAGTTTCGAACTCACTGTAAATCTATTCCCTAAAAATTTTTTAAATCTAACTCCGCTAATTTTTAACTCTTCATGACATCTAGGCCGTATGACTTCCAAATGAGGCCCATAGGCGTTCTCTCAAGTCTTGTTCATACTCGCCCTTGTTCTTAGCGTTTCGTGCATAAGGGATTCTAAAAAACTGCACTGTCAAATGTGACTTTTTTGCATGAATATTGCTGGAGGTACGCCCAGAGCGTATGTAAAAAATTAGGCGGAACCTTACCGCCTATTTTTCACAGCAGCTGACAGAAATTTGTCCTTGGTCGTGTTCCTGTGTCTTTAAGCACAAATATGAACCTGGCTTTTTAAGCGGTTACATTCTGCTTAGAAACCTAGTAAGTAGGATTTTCAATGTGTTAGATAGGACGTAAAACAAATTTATTGAATCCTTTTTACCGATATATTGATACAATATTGATCAGTGGCGTAGCCAGAAAAAAATTTCGGGGGGGAATGACTTTTCGATTTTTTGAGTGTGTTAAAGTGCACTCAATTGCTATTTTAACGCTAAAAACGACACATATCTGCATTTTTTGGTCAAAAAACAATGCTAATTTTCGACCACAGCAGCATCGAACGTGAATTTGCAGCGAAAAATAACGAAAATTACAAAAATAGTGGGCCGGTAAGGGGTCGCAAGCTAGCAAATTTCAAATTTTTCGAAATTTTTTACATTAAAACTGCACATTTATATACTGGAAAATGTCATTTTTTCACAATAAAACAGCTAAAACGATACACTACACAGTGTATTAAGCAAATACATAGTGCATAAAGCAACTACATACATACGCACATGCTTTCATGCAATATAAAAGCAAGGAACAGTAAGCCAAAGAGTTGCGAAGGTCTTGGGGGCGGCAGCCCCCAGAAAAAAAATTGGGGAAATTTTTGATTTTTAGGCCAAATTTGGTCAATTGGAGACGTATCGGAAAATTTTTCCGGCCGGACCATAAAAACCAAAGGGGGGACCCTTGTCCTTGTGTAAAATTTCAGTCGGAAAAAATTTCGCGGGGGGGGGGGAATTTCCCCCATTCCCTCCCCCCTGGCTACGCCCCTGATATTGATATAACTTACTATGGTGTATGTTTCCAGTTTTTTGTATTGTGTTCTGTCCTCCTATTTCTCTTGTGTTAGTAACTGCATCAGTTTTTGTACTGTTTGTTTCTATTTTTGTTGATTTTATTATTTTTTCTTTTTTATTGGGCGCTTTTGATTGGAAAAATCCAGTTTATGTATTGTTGCTTTTGAAGCCTAACTCATGTATGGTCTGTTCATACACCATAAAGACTTCTGGGTAAATTTATGCGATTTCATAAGTCTCCTAAGTACATAATGTTTATTAAAAAGCTGTTCTATTATCTACGTAAATGTCAAGTTATATGCATAGACAAAAAAGTGTTATCCGTTACCTTTTGTTTGGACTGTTATTTTTATGGTTCAGTGTCTTATGCTTGGTTTTTGCCGTCTATTTTATCTCTTTACTATATTAAAAAAGAGGAAACATTTTACAGCAAAACCGTCATGATTTTTTTAAAGTGTTCAAAGGAATGACTTAATGGGCCAAATTTACATAGAAATCATTAAAACCTCATCGCAAATCCCACCGTAATTGTTGTAAACTTGTAAACCATTTTATACCACTACATATGTTCCTGACGATCTCGTTTGCCGTACTATTTACTTGTTTCTGAACAGATTTTGTGAAAGTTGTTGAGTTTTTTTCATATGCCTGTTGTGTAAAACTTTTTTCTAGGTTGAATATTAAGGGGGGGGGGGGGCTTCCTGAAAAAGTGAAAATTTTAGGTTCTCCGATTCGCTTCAAATTTGCACACAATGTAGCCCCAGGGAAGGCGCATCGCAGATGTAACAAACTGGAACCAATGCTTTTGCCAATTTTTCACTAGGGGCTCCCAAAAATTCAATTTTACGTGTAAATCATAGGCGCAAAAAAAAGTTTTTTGTGGTTGCAAAGCGCCCCTTTACTCGAAATTTTTGTTAACACTGACGAAGTTGATTTTTACATGATTCGATAGCCTAACGTCATATCTCAACCTCTATGATCCATTTTTTTAAATTTTTGCCCATGGCCTGAGCAATGACGTCAAATGTAAAATCACTCAAATTTGGCGGGTCCAAAAAACGGCCATTTTTTCACATTTCGCCCTCGATTTTGGTTTTGAAAATACATATCAAAAATCCGGATCATACGATTTTGCGCATACATGTGGGCTACTACTATGCTAAGTTTCGGCCTGATTGGCTTAATGTGGTTTGTGCTAGAACTGTTCAAATAAGGGCTACTTTTCGGCTTTTTGGCGTACTTTTGCCTATGTAAATACACTGACAAACGCACTGAACCAAAAGTGCACCTTCAAGCTTAATTGTTCTTATCTGAGGTAGAGGTGCCTTGGGGGAGTAACATATGTGAAAATAAGCAAAATCGGAGAACTTTGATTTTTGACCTGGGTAGCCCCCCCCCCCCTTAAGTAAGTAATTGTTTGTGAAATAGAAACATACTAATTCTTTTCCAAAACTGACTATATATGTTTTTATGATCTCTTCAGATAATCAGGGTTTATTGCCACAATTTGTTTTTATTGAATTAAGCGGATTAGATTAAATTTGTTTGCTTGATGGGTTATTTTAAAGTTGGCTTGTAAAGTCCAAAATTTCTTGCAATCGTGGGACGTGTTTTAAATGCGTTGTGTGGCGAATTAGGTATGTTTGACTTTATCGACACTTTCTTGAGTTCAAGCAATTTAAATTTCAATGATTAATTTGGAACTCTCATTTAGAACGGTTCAGCGCATAAAAACCTGTGTATATCATTTTAGTGAAAGTGAACCTCTAATTCTACATTTTATTTCTTTTAATATTTAATTTGTTTCTATTTTGTACAGTACGTGCTGTTTGACAACTGCTTATTACTATCTATTAATAACTTATGCATTTCTCAATGAATTGTCTGTACTATTGCGGTTGAGTTTATTGCTTTGTAATTGCTAGTTATTGCTGTCACAATTGCTTTTATTATTGTTATTATCTTCTCAGTGGTTCATTCATATGAATTGGGTTTTTGGCTTTTTACTGCTTGATTTTTTGCTATAAAGGTCTTCATTTTCACTGAAGAAAAAGTACGTTTTTTGCAACGGATTATGAATTTTAATTATGTAGATGTCTGAGAATATGTGTTAGGGTCGATTCATACTTACTGCAGGATGTTCTCTATTCATTCAAATAGAAATTAGTCACGCTGTAAAAATACAAAACGAATAGCAGATCAATTTTTACACGTATAACTGACGGATTGACATGTCTGGGTTTTGTCGCCAATATCGAGGCTGTCATCTTTTGTACAGCGGTTTTTTAAGCTGTTTAGTATGAATCGGCTACTAAATTGGAAACAATCCTTAAACTCCTGCCATGTTTTACGTCCTCATGTTTTGGGTACTTAGGGATCGACCGGATATCCGGATCCGGATCCGGCCGGATCCAGTGGATCCGGATCCGGCGCCGGATCCGGATCCAAACCTGCCGGATCCGGATCCAGTATCAAATTGGCACTTCTTGACGACAACTATTTGTTCCAAGGGTCCCCCCTTTGGTTTTTATGGTCCGGCCGGAAAATTTTTCTGATGCGTCCCCCCCAATTGACCAAATTTGGCCTAAAAATCAAAAATTTCCCACATTTTTATCCTGGGGGCTGCCGCCCCCAGACTCCTGCAACTCTTTGGCTTACTATTCCTTGTCATTATCTTGCATCAAAGCCTATACATGAGTACATTATGCTGCATTTGCATGTCTACACGAATATAGTATGCTGCATTTTGTTGTGTAATGTATACACTGTCTTCTGTCGATGTGACGTTCCCTGTCGGAAAAAAATTTCTGATACGTCTCCAGTTGACCAAATTCAACCTAAAAATTTAAAAATTCTCCATTTTTTCCTGGGTGCACCACTGGTTTTTACTACAAACAGACTCAATTCATTGCCCTCGATATGGCTGCGGCTATAACAAATTAGCGTAAAGCTGAAAAACGCTATGATAAAAAGTCAAAAATTTCTTCAGACCCCCGCCCACCCCCCGAAATCGAAGTCTGGGACAGCCAATGGTCAAGTTAGACAAAAATTTTTTGAAATTTTTTTCATTTTTGGAAAAATGTTTGTGTGTCTCAGGCTGGATCCGGATCCGGATCCGGATCCGGCCGGATCCAGTGGATCCGGATCCGGCAGAAATTTTGGATCCGGTCGATCCCTAGGTTCTATTCATACTTTTTATAGTCTCTGCGGAATAGGTCATGACAAATTCAATCGATTGTTTTTTGTCCAATATCCATGTTATATAATAATGCCTTCTCTACAGCTTATTTTCCAGCTTATGTAGTGTTTTATGTAGAGCTATTAAGTGAATGGTTATGTAGGTGTTTGATATTTATTTGATTTGCTTGGATAAGGGGCGAAAAGTTTGAAAATGTTCCTAATGGAAACTTGCAAATTTTGATATAGCGAATCCAGGTAATGAGTTGGTCTTCGGTAATTCAGTGTTATTCCTGTGTGGTACGTTATTATTAGCGTGCACTTAACAGTTTGTACAAAGCTGTGATTGTTTTGTCATGTTGATGGAATAAAATAAAATTGTATATCAATTCGAGTGTTCTGAAAATGCATTTTGTTAGCGAGTGCACCTCCCAGATTAGTCTGCATGCCGAGTGCGCGCGTGGTCACCGGCTAGGAACTCACTGGTTAGGAATTCACTGTTTGGAAAGATTTGTTCACCATTTACATGGATACATAATTGAAATTTCAGAACGTCCACCGTTTAGAAAGCTGAGTTTTGAAAAAGCTCATCGTTTAGAAAGCTGACTTTACAAAACCTTCATTGTTTTGAAAAGGTTTCCACTGTCAAAATTTTGGAGGTGCTTATTCGGCCGAATTTCGGGGGACCCTCTCCCTTATTGACCAAAAATACCCGAAATTTTGTAACATTTTATTTTTTCGCGAAAAAGTGCCATTAAGGTGGCGCTCAGGGGAACCGACTTTGGCGTTTGATTTTTTCAGCGGCATTTTTGACCATAATGTCTCGAAGGAAAGTTGTTCAGAATGAACAGAGCTTTCATTTGATGTGCATATTGTGATAAAAAAATTTTTTTTGACAAATTTGTAGCCGTAGCGTAAAAATTTTTGTTTCATTATAAAATGATTACTCATATCACTGAAATATGTGATTTCTTAGCTTTAAATTGATGTATTAAACATACGAATACGTTAAAGCTTTGCTGAGATATTCAGCCATGAAAATACAAAATCAAAAATGAAAAACCTAAAAAGCTGATAAATCTTCGAAAGTGTCAAATATTTGATTTAATTTCGTAAAAAATTGAGTATGGCTTTTGGTAACTTTTTCAACGGAAATATGCAGTCCTAGGAAAGGTCTAATTTTTGAAAAAGTGAAACGTGTGGGCAAACCTCACACTTTTGCGTAGCGAAATCGACTACTTTTTTTGGACCTGGGTCCCAGCTGCCTATTGCGATCGAGTTAAAAACTTGCACAATGAAACAAAGAATATAAATGCAGACGTGAAAGTTTTTCGATTTTCAAATTTTGGCTCGCAGCACTTTTTGTAGTCTCTCAAAGACAACTGATTTTTGAATTTTGATTTTTGTTGCTGAGCGCTAACCTTAAGTGTTCAAAGTGGAAGATGATGACATTTTTGACCAGGATGACATTAGTTGGGGGACACGCTGCTGGCAATGATTCAAATGTAATTTGGGCAATTTTAAAAGGTATGTACTGTAGTTACAGTTCGTATTTTTTATTGCTAGTACTAATTGCTAAATTCCTTGTTAGGTATAAAGCTATAGAAACTTTCCATGCAGGCCAGTCAATAACAATAGCAAAAAGTCAAGTTACATACTGAAAAGTTTTCTTCGACAGTGGAGGAAACATTTTCTAAATGAGGAACGTCATGAAACTCAGCTTTCTAAACAGTGAGCGTTCTGAAAATACAATTTTCTAGACGAACTTTCTAAAAAATCTTTCTAACCAGTGAATTTCTAAACCGTGTCGGTTTCAGTAGCGGTTGCAATTTCTCATGTGGTCATCCTCTGGTTTTTCCTGTTGGGCCGCAGCCCAACAGGTCTTTAATTTTGATTTTGGAATCCAAGGCAGCGTTAACGTTAAAGTGGCAAAGTGCGGAGTGTGTTTTACACGTCATCTAGCGTAACTTTGCATCTGTCACAAGAAAACACCTTGTAATTAACTGAGTTGCTACTTTCATGCTTGTGTGTAGGGCTGGGCACGGTTACAAAACCACTATCCGTGTACACGGTCAGTTTCGAAGGCTAGTAACAGCGTGTACACGCTAACTAACGGTTACTGCAATTATCCGCGTGTACACGCTAATTATCCTTGTAACCGTTTACACGCTAAGTATCCGTGTAGCCGTTTACACGGATACTAACCGTACACGGTTACAAACCGATTACACGGTTACTAAACGGTTACACGGTTACTAACCGGTTACACGGTTACTAAACGTCAAGAAGCAGAGGGGGAGGAATGACCAAGGGAAGATGCGAACCGCCCATCTGCAGACCAGCAAGCTACCATGTGAGCTACTGGGACAATGCTGAGCTGTCAGTATAAATGCCTTTATCGCTTCTCTTTGCTCGCGATAATGACTCTTTTACCTATTTGTAAGAAGGCTGCCATGTTGAAGTATATATCCTGATGAATATAGCTTGCACACAAGTGCGTATATGAAATAACACACAGGTAAATCGCTTGCGCACGATTGTAGGCTAATTTGCATAAATCCAGCAGCCAAGCGAACATTTTTATTAACGGGTACACGAAGTCGGAAAACGGATAGTGTAACCGGTTATACTATCCGTTTAGAGTAACCGTTTACACTATGCGTTTAGAGTAACCGGTTACACTATCCGTTTCAAGTAAACGGTTACAGTATCGGCGGTTACTGTGTCTTAACGTGTACACGCTGTAAGTAACCGCTAAGTAACCGCGGATAGTGACCCCTAACCGTGTACACGCTAAGCTTAGCCACGGTTACACGCGTGTACACGGTTCGTACCGTGTAACCGTGCCCAGCCCTAGTTGTGTGAGCGTAAATTGAACATGGAAAAGCTGACAAAAGTCGTCTTCTAGGAATCGAACCGGCAACGCCATGGTTGCAAATCTACTAAACTAACAACTCGACCACAGAGGGCACACAAACGTTACAGGTGAATGGTGATTATGCTTGACTACACGTATACGTAATCATTCCATCAGTAAACATGAGTTTTAGTTATTTAATGTCAGTTAATATTAAACACGTACGTACCTATAACCAAGAGTACATAATAGGAAGAGTATGACACTTTTCCTATTATGCCTACGGGCGTGCGTCCAATGCGCAGCGCGAAATAGCCCGTTTATGTACGGTTTTGAGGTCGGGTACCCCCCCTCAACTGAAGACCCCGTACTCAACTGAGGGGGGTACCCCCTACTCAGTTCGATACCCCGTGCTCAACTGAGGGGGGGTACCCCCCCCTCAACTCAGCACCCCGTCTTCAGTTGAGGGGGGGGTACCCCCTCCTCATTTCACGACACTGACAAAGTCTTTGCGCTACCCCCCCCCTCAGTTCCTGTACCCCGTCTTCAGTTGAGGGGGGGGGTGGGAACCCCCCCCCCTCAGTTCAGCACATCAACAAAAGTCCTTGTCAGTGTCTTGAAATGAGGGGGGGGGTACCCCCCCTCAACTGAAGACGGGGTCTTCAGTTGAGGGGGGTACCTCCCCACTCAAAACCGTACATAAACGGGCTATTTCGCGCTGCGCATTGGACGCACGCCCGTAGACATAATAGGAAGAGTGTCATACTCTCCCTATTATGTACTCTTGCTATAACTTACTAAACTACTTCTAATTGCCGAAACTTGTCTCAGATTTTGCAGTTTAAGTTGCTGTAAAAAGATTCACTTTTTAAGGCATTTAATTCTGTAGCTGCCCAACAGGTTTACGATGGCCTCTGGCCAATGTGCTTAACAGTAGATTCTTGATGCTTACTGAATGCTTTTGCCTCAGATTGGGCTTGTTGGACAAGAAATCGTTTTCTCCATTTGTTATACCTTATACGCTGACAAACATCAGTGCTGCCATGTGCCATCACCGTGCACGTACACAACATTGTTTTGCACCAAAAGTCATAACCACTAGACGTACAGAACATTAAAGTTCGAACACTACATAGAACATCTTTATGAACTTCAGTATACCTATTTCATTCAGGTTGATGCAACAATTGAAAACTAAATTTTTTACGCAAAAAATGTGTTTAATAACACAAAGATTACGATAGAATTAATAACGCGACACCAACCCACGCCATTCATTCACTAGTAGGCCAGTCCGTGATTGGCTGTTCTTGATGTCACATGTAGTAACTTTGTTTGGTCAACTGGTTTAGGACAAGGACAAAGTAGAAGATTTCTCAACATTGCGTAGGGATATAGGGACAGTCTCTAAGCTGCTTAAAGACAAGTATGGATCAAAAGCAGCTTAGGGGCATATGAAATCCGCATAGGGACAAGGAAAGTCCTAAGGCTGCATCCTACGATGAACCGGTGTCACGGTGTAAATTTTTCCCCCTGTGAATTTTCCCACCGGAAAAATTAACCCGGTGCAAATTTTCCCTACGAAAAAAATTAACCCGGTGCAAATTTTCCCTACGAAAAAATTACACCGGGGTAATTTTTCCATGAGGAAAATTTACACCAATCTTAATATATACGATTTGCCAGAACCACTACATACATAGGTATTTGATGGAAACTAAAACACGTAAGATCAACCATGCTAGTTTTGAGCCATCAACCGTTGGACTTTATCTCAACCGAGATAAATTTTAAGCGAATGTACCTTACCAGGAAAATCTAGAGCTAAATCTTAATTAGCATGTTGATTAGATGTTTTATTTCTGCTAGGTAATTAATTGATTTCGATGCACTTTTTTGTCGGGTTTGCGTTTTTGGTTTTTGTCGGATGACTTGGCGTCGAGTTAGTATCTCTGACCCAAAAGTTGTGCGTTTCAATGCGGGTCGACAATTTTTAGTATCAATTAGTGAATTAGACTTTAAACAATAAATTTCGCCTTTGTTATTCTCAAGGTAGTGTCACTTGGTGTAATGGTTAAAGCATCGGACTGAAGCGGATTCTTAGTTCACCTTGACCCTTATGGTGTGTCATCATATGTGGTTATGCTTCATGAAACGTTTTAAGCTCCAGAATAAATCGGATTTGTTGGATCGGGTTGAAAATTTGATCTAGGTACTGTAAATCTACTTTTAAACTGAAAAACAATAGATTGTGAGCAATCTTTGCTGGACAAATAAAATTGGAACTCAAAAATTTATACGTTTGCCACATCGTGGATTTCAAGTTTTTTCTCATTTTGGCGAGTACGTTGAATTGAAACAGATGTCGAACACTTTTACCGGAACGGTTATGTTGCATACGTAGTGGTCTGGTCAGGAGTACACTACGTTTTGGATACAATTGTCGTTTTGTTTTTTATAATGATAATTAATATAAGCAAAGCACGTCGTTACAGTTCATGGCCTAGCCCACAAGTTTTTTATTTCTTAATAAACTTCATTTTTCGAAATGTAGATTTTTATGTCCTAAACCTACAGGTTGCTTTGAGCCTGTGAATTTCTCAACTCGAGTTAGATCATGATTTTTCGTAGCAACGTTCCTGACTCTTCAGACTTTTAGAGCATCGGAAATGTCAACTTTTGAAACTGCGTTGTTGCTTGTTATTGTCCTGCAATCTCCAGTGATTCTTTATGCTATATGTTCTTTAATTTATGGGTGGGGTAGAAGTAGGGACAAAATGTCCCACAGTTATGTTCAGTACTTCAAATTACCCCTGGGAACGAATTTTTACCTCAAAAAGTGGCAGCAGGGTGTCTCATCTCCGGGTCATTTTGTAGGTTGTACGAAACATTGGGGTGGGTTCCCCCCACATTGAGACCTATGGTTTGATCCGTGGGGGTCCCCTCCACAGCTGAGGTCTATGCCGTCGTTCATGTAGGGGCGCCCCTCTAAGTTGTGGTCTTTTTCGGAAAATAATGGTCACAGTATGTCCTCGGTGATAGGCCACAAACGTGTATAGCGTCATACTGTTGTTATTATGCACTCTTATTACTATATATACTCGTATTTAGTAATTTATTGTCGCTGAATTCAGTTTCGAATTCACATATATGTTTAAGGGTTTTAGCCACTTCTGAGTTTAAATTTTAATTTAAATTAACAAAAATAGTTCTAATGAATAATAAGGTAATACCCCTGTTCACATTCCCATTGAATTAAAAACTTAATTAAAAAATCAGCACTTTTTACTGCATGGTTGGACTTATTGATGAATTCCACTCTCATTTCTTATTATTTATGTAGTGTTTATACCTCATAGCAGCTGGGCCTATAACCTGTAAATGCATAATTTTAATTGTGATCCAAAGCATCTAACAGTCGTTATCGGGCATCGACATGGCCAACCCAGTTTCATCTATAACGGAGCAATCCTTTTTTTTCGGCGTCCGCACTGCACAGGTTAAGGCTCCTAGAATAGCTTTAGAAAACGAGCTTCTGAACCAAACTGATTACCACAGAATAGCTCGTCTCTAAAGCGGCCCCAGTGAGCTTCCCCTTGCCATTGAAACATTATGAATGACTCTAAGCAGTAGCACGAAAATAATGTAATCCAAGTAATCCGAATAAACATTAATCCGACAGACGTTTCTGGAGCAACGTGTAACCATTCGGACCCTAGTATGCCCCTTAGACTCGAGCTTTTGAGCTAGTATGACAAGAGCCCGAGACTACAGGGTACACTAGGCCACGGTTCAGATGAGAATTCTGACGACTCGGTAATCATCTAGAAACACAAAGCACAAGTTAATAATTAGTAATTAACTATAAGTTATACAATAAATTTTTCTGTAAGATCGTGTACTGGACTTACATTTGAGCTTCAGATATACGACTGAACTTTCTCATTAAGTGTTATATTGTCTAGATTAAAATTTGCTTGAAACAGTTAAATTGAAATTCACAGTTAAACTTAAGTATATTAGGTACACTATATATTAGATTCAAAAACTCAAGATTGCTGAACATTTGGAATTACTGAGATTGAGATATATACCTTATTCGAACTCTATGTACTATTTTATTTACATCCGACGCGTTTGAAAAGATACAGAAATCAGCTTCATAACCAAAAATGTCTTAAGGCCGGTTCACACGAGGCAATTTGCAGGCGATTTTCAAGCAACCAACCACCAGGCAACGCCCAAGCAACGCGCGTTGCTTGAAAATCGCCTCGTGTGAACGTGCAGGCAATTTCCAGGCAACCAACATTTTTCAGTCGCGACGTGCGCGACTTTTTCAGGCAACGTGCAGGCAACGGCCAATCGTTTTCAGCAATAAAATGAGCGCCAGTTTGAAATTTACGCGGGCTCAAATGTAATTGGCTGTTGCCTGCAGGTTGCCTGGTGATCGGTTGCTTGAAAATTGCCTTGTGTGAACGTATTTTCCCAAGCAATTTCCAGGCAACGCGCGTTGCTTGTAGATTGCCTGGTAATCGCGTTGCCTGCGCGTTACCTCGTGTGAACCGGCCTTTAACAACAGGTTTTGCTTAACAACTGAAGTTCGGTACCTGCATTTGTATATATTCGAGTGTATCCTTAGAATATTTTGAAAATTAAAAAATATTAAAAATATTAAATATTAAAAAAATTAATTAAGAAATTGTAGATTTTTTATCTTTTTAGAATCGACACCAGTTCATGCATTTTTTATTTTTGCAATTTTTTATTACTTTTTATTACTTGTTTTTTGCGCAAGAATTTGCGCACAAGTATATATGATCCACCTTTACGCTGTTTAAATTCTGCTGCAGTAGCCACGTGGCAGCAGCCGTTTGATTTTCTTTCAAAAAGTCCGATTTTTAAAATGTTCAAAAAAGAACTGCCGACGAGTCATGAAATTTTCATGCCAATCAAATTCGACAGTGAGCGTAAAAAGCCTTCGGGCAGTGATTTTTTACCACCAATTTTTGCCGCGAACCCCCATTCATCATAATTAGTGCCTATCCGATAATAAACTATGAATATTAAAAAAGGGTTCAATTTGACAATCCACACTTGTAAAAAGTTAGAGTTGGTTTCTACACGTTTGTCTGACTGACTGCTTTTTGTCAAACGAAATTTTACCCGATAGTTTTTGTGCTCAATTTTTACTCATTTAATTAACCGTTTTTTTACATATCTACAACTGAACTGATTTACCAACATCTGTGCTGAAGGTAATTTCAAATATATATTTGGCTTTAATTTATTAGAATTTAACTAAAACCGTTAACATGATAATAACCTTAGCAAAAAAATTCTTATAGAAACGTTTATTTTACACTGAAGAAAGATGTAAAATCTGGTAAAAAAACATGCAAAACACAGAATGATGCAAAATCATATACATAAAATAAAAAAATCTATTGAACAACAATTTGTGACCAAAAACGCACTTAGTGTATTTTTTCAACGGTTTGGAATATGTCGATCAAAGATTATCAGTAATCCGATTAGAAGCGTGGATGGAAACGTAAACTAATGAATGCGAGTTATAATTAGTTTAATTACAGTTATTATGACTAAAAAAGCAGTAGTTTACTTAGCGGAATTACTAATAAAATTAAAAAGTTGTCAAAAACAATCCAATTCATATTGTCGTTCGCCAATAGCAATCTATACAGCATTTAAATTGGCACATTATCAATAAATTGCAATTAAAACTATCGCGCAATGGCAAAAATAATTATTAATGAGCGACAAAATGTTAAAACATGCACAAACTTTACACTGAGTGATGCACGAAAAACCAGCACAGTATATATTTGAACAGAATACAATAATTTACAGAGAAAGGCTAGTGGTGGTGGTTGGTTGTGTGTAGAAAAAGAGTAGGAGTCATAAATAATAAAATCTATACAACAATAATCAAAGGTATGTAATGCGAGAACTGAGCAAAAATACAGTTCTCTATGGAGTGGATATCAAGAGTACAGACTGAGTCGTGAGCCACCAACCAGTATCCAAAATGAAATTACACCATGTCATCTAAGCCAAAGTTGCTGCATTTGTCAATGAAATTTATGACACCTAGATTTAGTATCTAGACAGTGCAACATTTTGAGACCATAAATTTTGAAAATCTACAGCGCACACACACACTGTATATACCTTATATGCAGTAAAAGCTTCCACTTCTGAGGGAAACTTTCAAGTTGACATTGGAGCATACATATGTACAATTATAGTTTGCTTTAAATATATATTTTTTTGCAATATTCCAAAAACGTTAGTCCGAGTCAATTTCTTTGTCTAAGTTTCGTCGTTAAGGATTCAATTTTTTTGTGAGCGCCCCCTTTTTCAAATCTGGAAAAGGTAAAATTTTGAACACTGCCAACAGAAACTTTATTAGGGAATGTTTTGCAGAACACGTTGTTAAGACCACCACTGTACCAATAAAATCTGAAGCCTTATCAGTTCTATGTATGCACACAGAATTTTCAAGTTTTCTGTTGCAAGTAAAAGTCATCAAACAAAATTTCTTATCAGACCCTAGTTGCTGTCATGGTGCTTGCCAAAGCTACCGGAACATGCAAAGTCGGGCTTTGCCGTTAAAATGGCGACTTCCAAAACCAGATACGTACTTGATTCGAAATTATGGTGGATTCTCCAGCCAAATCTTGTAGACCACCACCACCCCCCCCCCCCCGATTGACCGAAAACACCCGCTGCAATGCCCTTTCTACCCAGACAATTTTTTTGGATGCTTCCCCCGGGCCTTCGGTTTAGGGGGTCCCCCATTCCCCCTCTTACATATATGGGTGCGATCAGGGCAGTAGCCAGGATTTTAAAAAATTTAGGTGGCACCTTGTCCAGTTTCTTAAATTCACTATTGCGGGGTCTGGGGGCGGCAGCCCCCAGTCCACTTATTTTTACATTTTTTTACAAAGTGGTTTACATAAAAAAATGAAAATTTGGTAATTTAAATTAAATAAACTCACTGTTACAGACTTGAAGAGCCTGGGGGCGGGAGCCCCCCAGAAAACAAAACGATTTTTCAATTTTTAGGTCGAACTTTGTCAACTGGAGACGTGTCGGAAATTTTTTCCGACAGGCGAAGACGATTCTTCAATTCCTTTGAAAACATACATTAACAATTTTTTAAACCCCGAAACAAAGTAGAAAGTTCATAGTTATCATGCTGTCCTCGTTTTGTATATACATACCTACAGAAAAGTTGATTCTGTTTGTTGTGTATTTTTGGTGCACAAACATAATTAAACGTATGTGTTGAATGTCGTTTATTGAACAGAAACAAGGTAATGTCTCAAATTTTGGCCCTGTGGTGAGTACCCAGTAAGCACAGTATGAACCAAATTTAACACGCATTATATACATGGCTTAAAAGCTAAAAAATACTATAAACATCCACAAATTAATGTTCGCCATAAATTTGTCGACAGAAAGTGCATGTGTATCAAAGTACAGCTCCTTATACGTATTAAGCAATTCTCCTCAAGAACCTATACTTAAAGTTTACTTAAGATTGTTGTGAATGAAAAACAAATTATCGAAGCGCCATCTCAAGTGAAAAGCATAGTGTATTTTAATGTTTAAGCCGATAATGTATTTTAGGACGCAAATGGACAGGTAGGTACCTATTGTCTTGAACTTGATAACTAAGCCTAATCTAAACTGCGATATGAACTATCTAATTCTTGACACCTAACACGAAGAGGTTTTCTTATCTCCATATAAAGACAAATACATATATAAGCACGTAATCATAGCTTGTAAGTCAAACCAGACCGTTTGGTGGCGGTATACATTGAGATTTGACAAAATAGTCAGGCTGGGTCGCCAGCTAGAAAAGTCACAAATGTTAGCTGTAAAATTGATGAGTATAATTACTGGTGAATAATTAGTTCGATTAAAATTCAGAGACCAAGTGTACAGCTATTAATCAGAGATGCAATATAAGCGATGTTGACTGGGCTATTTAGTACTACCCGTGTGAGAGTGAGATTTTTACGCGGCGGCTGATTTCGAATTAATGTTTATGTACATATTTTGAAAAATTGACCTAAACTCCGGTGTAGCTTGGGGGTCTCCGGTTTTTGCCTAAGCCTAAAAACCACGAGTTTTTCCAGTCATTCTGACAAATCAGCTCTACTTGAGCCAAACAGCTAGTATTCTAACGTCCATACTTTGGCGTTAGTTAAGCTTGATTTGGATTAACTAAGACCACGAGGTTTTGGGGTAACACACGGCGGCATTTTTTTGATGGATTCCCCTCCTGAACAGAAGTTTAGGGCGAGTTCAAATCGCCGGAGCGGAATTTCAAACTGCACGGTTATTTATTGCCCCCTTTTGCTTTCTCGCCCGCATAGTTGTAATATATAACTTGAGATGAAAAATGCCGCCGTCAGAAATGATGTATGAATCGGCCCAAGTTGTGTGTGCTCCGCACGTAGTGTCATGCGAACGAATTTAGGGTGGCGCACACACAACTGGAAGGACTATCAAATAATGTGCAAAATTTTCCACTGATAACATTAAATTAAAACAGAAATAGGAGGAGCATGGAAGAAATTTTGTGATTGTGAACGTTAAACTTTCAGAATAAATTTTACAAGTGTTCATTCAATTCTGAAGACGTAATGCCATTATTTCACATACGTTTATAATTTTCTGAAAATAGGCTGGCAAATGTTTTGATAAGAAAAAGTATTGTACGTATATAGTTTCTGGATATGCTAGACTTTTTGGCAAAAGTCAATTTTATTTCTCGGACACCCCTTTGGCCATTGGGGAATTAACATCCCTTTGTCGGCTCATAGGATGAGCAAAACTAATCTACAAAATTTCATACGGTAGTGGCAGTCTAAAAGAAGTCTCACTTGAAATTCTAAACCAAAGAAAAAGCCGGTAAGGGCGGGTCTGATTTACCAAGTACGGATGGGGCAGAATAAATTTTTATTTGCTGCTTATAAACATCCCACATTTCGACCCAATAATACGTAGTTATGTACGTTTCGAAGCAGACTAGTAATTGTCTCATTTGCATAATCAGATATGTCATTTGCATAAAAAAGTGATGCGGTGGCAGGTATACAAGGTGTGAAATTCGGTGTTCAATCACTCTACGGCTTCGACTTCTCAGCGCCCTTTTATAAAAATAAAAATAAAATGCCCGCTGGGGTTACCATACTAGCAGAAAAGTGAACTCTCAATCCCGGTGGGGTATGCAGAACGAATATAGAATTTTTTAGATCCGCTCTATTAAAGTGAACACACTTATTTTTTCTTTTAGGAGTTGAAATCTGAACTTGACTACCCTCTTACAAATGAAGCTGTCACGAACTCTGTGGTAAGCTCCCTTAGAAGCATAGATTATACATATAGTTTCTAGTTTGTCATTATCATGTACTGCTGTATCATATACATAGGGTCTCACATCAGGGAAAGGGGGCTTGTCACTAAATTTGGGAAAAATGAACTCGAACAAATTTCAATTTCAGCGTAAAAATGAGAAAATTGGAGCAAAATTTTGATTTTTTTCTCTATTTTTTGTTTTTTCTCAATTTTAAACTATTTTACAACAATAAGAGGCAACTTTTAAAGGCTTTTCTTTTAGGGTAAAAATTGAGGGTGGCTTGTCTCGAAATGTGTATTGTACAACGTCAAACGTAATCGTTTAAAATCCAAGATACGGTTTACTCTAGTCGGTATCTGAGCTTCCCTACAGCAAACTTACAGTACGCTTGTTTGTTTAGCTGTTTTTTTTAGAAACTTGACAGTAAAATTTTAATAGTGACCGGTCTACGACTAGCGCTGTTAACAAGTCAAATTATGATTTACGGCATATATCATTCTTAAGTTGAATTAATGCAGACACTGTTCTTAAGTAAATAAGGAAAGTTGAGCTTTATCGCTGTACAAGAAACAAGTTGCCGGCAGCAGCATTGCAACATGGTTTTTAATTTTCAGCGATATTGTCTGATGTTAATTAATCTAGAATCAGTTGGATAACTCAAAAGGCGTCTAGTGTAATGGTTAACAGCACCGAGAGGTTTAATAACTAGTTATTAATTATCAATGCTTGCTTATTAATTAACAAAAATAATAGTCCTAATAATTAAAGTCCCTCTGTTACACAACAAGTGATTATAATTAAAAAAGCTGTTTATTGTATGTAGTTTTCAGAACAGGAAAGCTTGTGTATAAAAATACACGTATTTGCAATCTAAAGTGACCGTTGTGACTTAATAATAGAGTCACGAAATAATTAAATTTAGGTACGATTAGTGCTACTTTGGGCAATCATTTTGGTATTTATTAAAATCATATCAGAAACCACAGTCTGTAGACTGTCCCAGTAAGTGTTCGACATTTCAACCAAATTTTGCGATGACAGGGGCATTTTGAAAAAAATAAAGCTAAATTCTAGCTTTGGTCAATTAAAAATTTTAACTTTTGAAGATATTTTTTTAAAATTTTCAATTTCTTGAACATGCACGTTCATTATAGTCCTTACGAATGCCAGATAGGAGGGTTAAATATAAAAAACCCTACATTATTATATAATATATTGGGAAGTGAAAAAATTTTAAACGCACCAACAACCATGGAATTGAAACCAGCAACTGTAAAATCCTTCTGGCCAGGCCAGAGCACAATGAAAAGACTGATCGGCGCGGGCATGTGAAGTGAAAGAGGGCCATTGCAGGCTTACTAGCCTAACCGCGGGGACTCATAAAAGCAATCAGCATAATTAACCAAACTACAACCTGGATATGGCATAAAATAGCAAATTTATTGCTGGTGAAACGTAATTTAAGAGTGAAAAATGAACTCATGATAATCCCTATGGCATGTGTTGCGTGCCGGGGTATCAGGTGTCTTGGCTGAGATACATAGCTCATAGGTGAGAATTACGAAGGCTGACCGTGGACACTTGGGGCCTCAAGTTCTACAAGTTTTACAATTGGAAGTGAAAAGTTTGGTGATTCGTGATGAATTTGTGGGACGAAGTCGTAACAAACCATAATCATAAACGTTGGCCACAAAGGCCGAGTTTCATACCTCAACCGGGTAGCACTAGTATCGAAAATTAGTCCGTAGCTTTGTATTTTTTGGAATAGATTAAACTGCCTCAAACATAAATGACTTCGTAGTCTAGTAGTTAGGGCATTGAAATGCTAATCTGAGGTTGGCAGTTCGAATCCTACCCACTAGGCTTGCCAAATTTCTTTAAACAAGAGACTAAGATTACGTTCACCTTTGAAGGTTACAGGGGTCCGTCAATGTCTGCCCTGAGGGGCTGGCCCCCATTCCAATAGTGTCGCTTTCGAGGTAATATCCCTGATGCTCCAGAGCCAAGAATCTGAAATAAACATCGTACCCAAGGCCTGTTTAACCAAGACAATATGGCCAAGGGTTGTTACAGAGGCTCATAACTGCGAGAAGATTGGGCGACGATGTATTTTTATTATTCCTACTTTAGGCAATTATAGCAGCAGCATCGCTGCTTTAATAAAGTAATTGGCGATTAGATTGCTATTTTTGTCGGTAGCGGCATTGTCCTTCAGATTGGCACTTAAGTCCGACGGCGATGGCGGCTGTAATTTTTTCTAATGCCTTCGTTTTTGGACAAAGATCTCGGCACGATAATAACTTGGCTGTTATGCGACCTTGCTGCGATTGTTGTTATTTTGTAGCGCAATAGGATTACTCTCAGATTAAAATTAGATTGTAGTTGTGCTATTTTATCCGATAACTAGCCTGTCAACGCCATACCGACACTTCTAGACCTAAACCTTCATGACAACCGCGACTAAATCCTAATCTTTTTGCGAAATTATAAGTACGAGAGATTTGCGTAAGCTCCCACATTCACTTGTAAAGTGCTTACTATAAAACAATTGGAACGCAATAACAAGTTCCCGCTTGTCTCATTAAAGAATCAACTTCTACGACCCAAAAATAAAATTACCTACAAATTCTTTGGACGGGCTTTGACCTTTCCTGGCTTCGATTTTGATTCCAAATCAGATTAGATACTGGAGATTAGACATATTTTTTTGAAATGCGCGCAAACCACAACAACGCCTTATTGTGCGACGCGGACTAATCCTATTGCGTCCTGCCAGAAAGGTGTGTTAATGAAAAAATATTTCTGAGCTTCACGTATATATATTTTGAGGTCCTAAGAAATAAGTGCCTGTAACTTTGAGAAGCTAAAGTGAGCTATTGCAGCCATTACTGTAATTACACATGATCCAGCAAATGCGCAGTTACATAATTATGCAGCAACCGTTGAAAATTAGAATAGGTATTAGTACCTTTGGACTGGCGTTATTGTTTACCATCTAGGCTTTGTAGCAAATCGTTGCCGTATGTTTCAGTCTCAGCATTTTGAAGTTTTCTCACTTGAACAATTCAGCTGAAATAAGGTAAGATGAAACTCTGCCATATTGAAAATTTGAAATATCATAAAGTAGTTATATTTTGGGTAGCAGAAAGCAGCAGTGTGACCAAATCTAATGTTAGACTAAATAATTTGGTCCACTAATTTATTGGGGCTCAAAAATTGATCCTGGTGTCAAGCTTTTTATCCTCTTCAATACATCATCTTGCGCTCAGCTTGATCAGTCGTTGACCCATTATTTTGTGGTCTGAAAGCATAGGAGAGCTTTGGAATATTTCAAAGTCAAAATGAGTTAGCAGCTTAAGCTTGAGGGATGAACCCTCGGTGGTTGCGTATCAGCTAGATACTCCTCGGTCTTGTGGTTATTCTATGCTTTTCAAAAAATATAATTGTCCAAATTACATTTGTTTAGGGCATTGAAGTTGAGAAAGTTTTATAGTTGAGTCAAATAAGTATGGTCGTAACCGTCTCCTAGATGACAAAAGTTTATGTATTAGTAATCTTCTGTGTTGGCTTTACAATACTGTAATCATGAACATTAAGTACGAATTAGGTATTCCAGAGAGTTGGTATAAAGAGTGGCCCCGCCCCAAATTGGCATAGGGGAGGTGCCCACCGCCCAGCATGACCCCACCCCCTAATACATAAACATTCAAGCGCCCCCTTTTAGCGGCTCCACATCCCCGCAGAATTTCTCTGCCGCACACGTGTGTGTATTACTTTAAAGAAAAAAAGCATCGCAAAAGGCCAAACAAAACGTTAATAATTAAAAAAAGACTAACTAACTATATATGCATGTGAAAATGCATACACGTAAAGCTCACCAAATTTATCTAAAAAGTACATCCATATGCAGTATGACAAAAATATCGGGGTCTATAAAAACCAAGCAACAGACAAGTTGCAGATAGCAGTCAGTCACACAGGCTTAGTCAGTGAACTATAAATTATTATTATTAGGTGTTGGTTCAGCTAGCGGCTGTAAGCTTCACCCGTAGGTAGAAGGGGTAATAAAGTATACTACATCTATCTAGCAGCCTAAAAACATGAATTTCTTTCTCGTATAAGCCCCAATATCTATGCGCACACCAACTGTTGATATAGGGTTACACTCGCTCTGGTATATGAGCCTACTTTGTTACCACACTTGCGGGTGTAACCACAGCTTTTTGAAATATTTTTGACACACTGGGAAGGGGCCAATTAGCTTGAAGCAGCTGGAAGGGATTTTGATAAAAAATATCGGTACTACCCTGTTATGTTTCCGTCGCAAAAAGCTCAAAGCATCAATGCTTTACCGGTCATTTAGGTATTCGAGTGAGGCAGGGGCATAATGTAAGAAGGTAGTATAAGGGGGGGGGGCTCTCCCCCAAAGTAGAGGATCCGGGGGGCGGAGGTTCATGAAAATGTGAGCATAAGTGCATAAAAATGGCACTTTTTTAAAAAATTACCAAAGTTTACAGAATTTTTGGTCGATCAGCGGGAATTACCTTAAAAATGTCGACCCCGTTACATCAACAAGGGGTGACGAACAATTATAGATGATGTGTCACTAGTTCAAGATTCAAATATTACACCTAGCAATGATGGCATCAAAGTCCATGCCACGTCATGGTAACAACATATGCTGCACGAGATGACACTTCGCCAGGTTTTTTTAATCAAATGTACTGTTATTAAATGAAGTTATAGCATACCCGAGCAACTTTGAGTAATCTAGCTAGCTACCCATCTTTTTTTGCCAACCGAATTAAATGGTCACGTGGTACCGCACGATAGGTCCCCGCCCCCTCTGC
This sequence comes from Trissonchulus sp. WLG1_4, assembly GCA_030248245.1. Classification (NCBI taxonomy): domain Eukaryota; kingdom Metazoa; phylum Nematoda; class Enoplea; order Enoplida; family Ironidae; genus Trissonchulus; species Trissonchulus sp. WLG1_4. The sequence goes on from JASANF010000542.1 coordinate 34,135, forward strand.
GAAACTGTAAGCATATGTCCACTAGAGCGGCAAGAGCGTGTGTGAAACCTAAGGACTTTTATGAGACGAAAAATGTGTTATTGCCGGGCCGTAAATCACGTTTTATGAACGCAATTTCCCCGAGCATTTTCAACAAGACTGGTTTGCTTGGCTGCGGGCCGACACTGTCTGATGGACCTAAGAGGACACTCACAAGGCTGTCGCGGCAACACCTATGTTGTCTTATGCAGCAGATTGGGTTACCTACCTAGTATTGTGGACTTTTTAAAACCAGTAGGTTATAAAATTTGCAATGTGATTTTGGGTTGGGCTTATTGATCTAGCTGAGTAGGCTCATGTTGCCCAAGGCTGACGAACGGGTTTAGTGCAAAGACGAAAACGGGTCGAATGGAGTCGGGTGCAATGCAAGTCCTGCGCATGGAAAACTTTTCGGGTCAAAAATATTGTCGGTCAAAATTCTTAACGCTCATTAACATGATACCTTCTGACAACTTTAGCGATGCCAAAACTGTTTTCTTTTAATTTTACTTTCTAGTTTTAATATTTACTTACTGGAAAGTTTTAGTACTGCTAATCAGCCACTTTATGATGATAATAAAAGCTAATCTGTCTATTTGCTCAACTAGCAGGTGCAGTTTGGTAAAGTTCGCCGTATCAGTAAGCCGAACATGGGTAAAGTTTAAAGCTAGGATGTAAACAGAGTATCACAAAATGTACCAGGGTGTGCTATATGTTGATAAATGATAACATAAAGCATAAGCTGGGTAGCTTTTAAATTTTTAAAATCAAACTTTAAAAATCGTGTTAATATTGATTTTTTGATGCAATTCATGCTACATTGAAAGAGTAAATCACTACTTATTGACTAGTGCCTAAGCAAAGTTATGAACTAAGCAGAATTAAGCAAAAGTATGAATCGACCCTATAATAAATACGTATATACTGCACTCTTGTCAGCCAAAGTAAACAAGCGTGCTGAAGGTCGAGTTTCCTTGAATCAGGTCGATGTTTTGCGAATAGACTCACGTATGATGTTGACTCACACTGAGATGAAGACGACCCGAAGCTGTTAGCTATTATTGCCTATTTTTTTGCTTCCACTGCAATGTAAATTGTACACATTGGCTGACCTAGCGTCTAAAAAAGTGTACACACTAATCAGCTGCAAACACAACAAGCCACCGTGCCTCACGTAGTCACGTATAACTGCGACCCCACTCTACACTATAAAATAACAAACACAATGACCTAATGATGGTGATAAAATCAGGAAATCTCATTATTAACGTTAGCTGGCATGAGGGTACGAAAATCGAAATAGCTGTTAATTAAAATGATAGTGCTTAGCAATAAATATTACACAAGCAAAATTGTTGCGAGGAATTTTAGTTTTAAAATCCGTTTTGAATTCAGAATACGACATCAGGCTTTGAAAACAGGGGGCATTTTTGAAAGCAAATGCCGTTTACCTACTTTACCTAACTACCTCTTTATGAGGCAGAAATCGGCAACAAATACAAGTTTTTGCTTGGCTTAAGGGCTACCTACCGCCACGAAGCCCAGAAAAAAACCCGTAAAATAAATAAATGCCAGCCCATTACAACTTACAAAATGAGAAATCTCCGCTTGAAAGCCCGACGTTAGTTGAATTTCGGTGCTGTAATAATCGTCAAAACTGGACCAAATGTACATAGATAGGCGCACTACACGGAAAAATCGGCAGCAGTTAGTACCATAAGCCAGAGCACACTACAGCAGAATAATAACACAAAAGACACCGCGTTCGCTTTCTGATTGGCTGCTGGAAAGTCACATGACTGCGTGCTCTGCGCTCATTGGTGCGGTGCACGCAAACAAATTCACTCGTCAAAGAGGCCGCTCAAAATGTTTTGCTGCTCGGAAATTTCACTAGAGGGGTATTGTAGCGAACTGGCATAAAAGACAGGTCATCCTGATTTTAGTTGAACCGTTTTTGACCAGTTTCTCGTGAGAACAGACGTTTTTTGTGTTTCGGGCAAGTTTTTTTCTATAAAGTGCGATGTTTTGTGGCGTAGTTCTGTGCGGCACCCTTGGAATCTAGCCTAGAACTGTGACGAGGCGTACATTCCTAGCAAGTTGCCTTATGGTAAATCATATAGATATATTGCTGGAACAGTGTTGGCTGTCGTATTATTTATGTGCGCTATTTGATTTGTGTTCTTTGCTGTGCAGCGTAAAACTATTTTTCGGGGGACCGCTCTGTGTGGATTTGCGTTCGGAGAAAAGTTTACCATCGCGGCTCGACTAATGACTCATTAATTATTCCTTTAAATTACTTTTTAACCCTCCATCTGATTAGTAGTGTAGTTTGGGCGACCGCCCCTACAGCAACAACAACAGCAGCAACAAAATTAACGGCTGGTTGTAAAATAGATTAATCGACTGTTGATTGTAATCAGCCAGGACTTTGCTGTGAACGAATAAATCATGCAACAAATCGACACAGCAATCTATAACGGACCCCCGGCCTCTGAGAGCGCGCCCTACGCCAATCCCCCTGCCCCCAGCACAGACCCCAGCACCAACACTAATGGACTTGTAAATGACACTACTAACTTTTACGCCGCAAATAATAACGGCGGCAACTTTACTTATCACACACTACAAACAGCCACTTCGGGCGGCAAAGGTAAGCTTAACCACTGTAGCGGACTGTAAGTGTGCCCGTTCGACCCCCTGTGTGTATGTATACGTATGTACTGTATGGTTAGTATGACGTTTAGTGTTAACATGCTTTGTATTGTGAATACTTTTGCTTAAGATTAGAAGGGCTTAGGTGATACAAATCACCACTTTCAGTAGTAATTTATGATCATTGGTTAATAATCTAGACCATAATTTGTTTTTTTAACTTTTTTGAGCCATTAAGTGTATCATTAGCTCGCCTGTGATTTTTCTTTACATACGTAAAATTTTCGGTGAACGTCGTGATGGTATACAGCCATGATGGTATCCAAAAAGTGCAACCAAAGCAGAAGCGCACCTGTGTTTACTCAGTCGGTCGTGATGATATGCAACCGCACTTTTGCCTCTTGAAAGTTTATTTTCAGTTTGGTCGTGATGAGCTACAGCCGTAATGGTATACAGCCCTCATAGTATACAAATGTTCATTCTTTTTGCGTATTTGTTTAATTAATTACATTAATTTTTTTAACTTGTTTTTATTTTTTTAACAGAATATACTAAGAATAACTGACATGAATAGAGAGCTGATGTCTGATAACTTTTAAATACTGTTGCCTGTTATAGTGTTGTGTATACCATCACGGCTGTATACCATCACGTCACGACTGCATTCTGCATATCATGACGGCTGCAACTGCATTCTGCATGTATGTATATCATGACGACTGCATATCACGGCTGAAATTCGAGATAAATTGGGTTGTATACTATTCCGACTTGTTTGTATACCATCACGGCTGAAATTGGGGCAAGTGGTGAGTTGTGTATCATGACGGCTGTATACCATCACGGCTGTATATATACTATCACGCCGCACCCCAAATTTTCATTTTAATGTGCAGATTGAAAACTTATGAAGACGAAAATTTTCTTTTTGTATGGGTTTTAGTGTTTGCTATTACCATTTACCAAGAGGACGTAATGGTACGAGTTGGTGACCTCACTGAAACCTACCTGTAGACCGGCCAAACTCAACCGCTTCCCCCTACTATGGCTTGTCTACAGTGTACACTACCTACCAGTACAAAATCAGTGGTGTCTTGATTTCAAAGGGGGTAACCTAGGGTTGTTTCAATTATTTCATTTAATCATTAAAACCCACTTTCAATTTCAATTTCAATATCAATTATTAATTGATATTGAAATTGAAAAGAATTAGCCTAAAAATTGATAATGGTATTGAAATTGAAAATAATTTGGTCAAAAATTGATAATGGTATTGAAATTGAAAATAATTGGGCAAAAAATTGATAATGGTATTGAAATTGAAAATATTTGGGCAAAAAATTGATAATGGTATTGAAATTGAAAATAATTCCATAATTGAAACAACCCTAGGGTAACCCCCTCGTTTCAGCACACTACCAGCACAAAATCGGTGGTGTCTTGATTTCAGGGGGGATACCTTAGTGTTCTGAAACGAGGAGGGGTACCCCCCTTAAATCAAGACACTTCCCTGATTTGACGGGGGGGTCCCCACTGGAATCAAGGCGTAAAACGGCTATTTCGGCCGGTGCATCGTTCCGGCCGATTAGCTAGGATAGGGAAGAGTGTCATACTCTTTCCTATTATGTACTCTTGTCTCTTGCTACTATTTACATACGATCCTTGTAACACGATCTTTATGTCCCAATGTGGCGCTGATTACTCCAACTTCGCAATGCGCGAAAAATTTTAGGTAGCAGGTCGGCTAACTAGAGAAAGTTATATTTTGCCTCATCACGTTGAGCGTAGATCATTCTATATATTACTGAGAACTGGAACAGAAACTATTTAGCAAAAGTAGTCATGCCGTCTTGAATTAATAGACAGAGCTGGGAAAGAAACCAACTTAAGCTGAACGCGATTCAAAGCAGCATCCGTAGGTCGACTGAAAAGCCTAATCCCAAATCAGAATATCGCTCTCTGATTCTGAGTCCAAAGCTAAATCTTAAGCTCAAAACCATATTTAATACAGTAAGTGTATATGGACAGTTAATACAGTCAAAACTCCTTATTTTGTTACAGAAGCTGCTGCATCTTACATAGCGCTTACTTAACAATTTAGCTTCCGTTTTTATCGGATACAAGCCTTTTTGTGGACAAATGCAGATTTAAACCAGGATTTGGAGTAATTTGGGTATCTATCATTCTATGTCTGGTTTTGAAGTGTCTCAGGCAGAAGTTGTGGATTTTGGCAGCAACGAAATTAGAGTAGCGTCTAAAGCTTAAAGCTGAACCCAAAATTGTATTATAAAAAATGACTTTTCATCTCCGTAATTGACCATTATCTGGAAACGCTACATATGTAGCTTTGACTTTAGGTAATTCTTAAGTGCATACTGCGGATACTGTATTTATGTCGCCACCATACCTGTAAGTGAACAATTAGTGAACCATAAATTGAACAATTAGTTTTTAGTTCAAATAAGTCGTAACTTGCTTAGATGACTGCTTTCAGTTGCTGACGTTGGTTGTTCATTGAAGTCGTAAATTAGTAGTTAATTTTTATCCTTCAACTATGTCATTTTTGAGTGCGGAAAAGCGTTTGGTTCAAAATTTTTTAACTACAAATATTTGCGATTCTCGTCATGAAATTTTTCGGAATATGCTTGCGGAAAACGAGGCTTGAACTTAGGGACCATTCCCCTAGCCGATTATATGAGTGACTTCAGTCTGACTGTCTGAGTGTCTCTGAATATCTAAATAATTCAAAAATCAAATTTCAAAATCAAAAATTACCATTCCTAAACTTGCAGATTAAACGAACTTAAGTTTTAGAGCGCTGCCTTGTAATGGTCATCTTAAATTGCCAACTTCGACCACCCTATGCATTTAATCCGTTAATCATTTAATCGAATCCGCCAGTTTCAGTTTTGGATGACTTTATCGTTTACGTCAAAAATACAACGTGAATCCAGTACCGTTATTTTAATAGTGCTCTGGACTTTTAATATCAATATTAATATAAATAAGAGACCCGAAAAAATTTTAATATTAATATTAATAGAAGCGCGATTTTATTTTAATTTTAATATTAATATAAATAGCCAGTCAAATTTCTTTTAATATTAGTGTTTCTGATTTTATTTTCAATATTAATATAAATAGAAGCTTAAAATCTTTTTAATACGAATTTTAATATTAATATAAATATGAATTGAGTTTTCACGCTAAGGCTCAGTAAAACATAGAAAACACACAATCTTCAGGGATTATACAAGTAAGATTGCACGTGATTGACAAAATGACAGCCTAAACGACTGCCTATTCAAGCACTATTAAAAATACTATTAAAAAACAGCTATTTTTATTATTAATAGTGCCCTTATTATTATTATGCCCTTTTATTAATAGTAATAATTATTAATTATTAATATTATTTAATATCAATATTATTAATTATTAAATTTCAATATTAATATTAATATAAATAGTGTGCCTAATTTATTTTTAATTTTAATATCAATATAAATAGCCAACCTAATTTATCTTTAATTAAATATTAATATAAATAGCGCAGCTCATTTTTTTTTACATTAATATTAATAAAATAATTGATATTAAAAGTATTTTTAATAACGATTTTTAATATTAATATTAATTATTAAAATAACGGTAGAATCCAGGCATTCAGTTTGCTTAGGATAAACGCTAAAACCTGAGGCTAAAAGAAACACGCGATTTTATTACTAATACATAGAAGGATTTGCCAGTATCAAGAGTATCGCGAGTAGTCACAGGAAAAGCCACCTTTGTTGTCTCAGGGTTCAGCTTTTTTCTGGTCAAACTTCAGCAAACTGACTCCAGAAGATTTGTGAGCGTCATTTGTGGCAGACAGGCAGTTTGAGGTCATTTATTAGGCCGTTGGGCTAATTTACTGAAATACCATCATAAATTTTGAGACCGTCTATAAAACTGTCTAGCTTAGGCCAGCTTTACTGAAAGCTAAAGCACATCTTCATATCTTTGTTGATCATTTATAAGTTTCCAGAAAAATAATCAGATAAGGATTAAGGATTAGTACAGTTATAAAAATCGTTTTGATTCGAGCAGAGTTTTTGCATTCGAACTGCACATCATCCAAACTTATGTCATAGAGCGCAGTTTTCTGATGAGCAAAATGATAAGGACGGAAAAAGGATAAGCAGCTAAGTGTATTTTCCATTATTTTTTTAGTCCATTAAGCTTTTCGTCCTACATGAGCCCACTTTTTAGTTACTAATTATTGTAAGTTTATGCATTTTCCGGTACATGCGACTAATGCTACTTATGTTTACTAACAATTGTTTTATGCATTGTAAAAGTATGTAGAACCTTGCTTGCATCAAAGTAGTATTCAAAACGTAAAGCGATCGTTTTTTACAAAAAAAATTACGCACATTCACTTTGCTGGCTAGCGTGCGGTTTTTCGTGGCTATAGGGAGCCTTTACGGCTACTGGAACAAGTCTCAAACGCGCTTTAAATTTGCCATGTTTCCAACGAGCATATAATGTTTAAATAAAGTACAAAAACTAAGCGCAAAATCAAGCACGAAATTTATTTTTCTTCTATAATGAAAAAATTCAGGACGAGAGATACACGACTGCTGCTTGCAATCTGGTTGCAAATTTTTGCAGATTTTTGCAAAAATTTTCGCGTATGTCTAGATTTATTGCTGTTTTTTGAGATAAAAAGTTTAAGCACTTCACTGCGTACATACGTATAATGTAATAAATTGATACAAATGTATATATGTACAAACAAACAACTTATGCGAATTTTTCAAATCCGCAAATTTGCTTGCCTAATTTTCTAATATCTATGATTTCACACTCTAATTTATGTATTATGTAGTTACATAATTTTGAATAGAGTTGCTCATACACAATTATATATAGTCTATCTATCCTACTCCCACCCCTCCCCCTCCCCCTTTTCGTTAGTTTAGTATAGAGAGTTGCTTTGTGGGGCTCGTAGCCTGAGACTACTACAAAGCCGTGCAGTTAAAACCAACAACTAACACAGAGCCACACCACGATTGCATACAAAAATTATACCACAACCCCGATGAAAAAAATAAAGTAAATAAAAGACTATAAAAAGGACTTATAATAATTAAAGTATTAGTCAAATGCATTATGCATAACCAAAGTGACAATAATTGGTTAAAACGCAAAAGTATGTTTTTAAAACACGGTCGAATTGTTTTTGAAAAAATAATTTTCAATTTGTGAAGATCATAATTTATTTGACAAATTTTAATGCATCAAAAAACTTTTCCTCAAATTGTCTTTTCAACAAACAGGTGTGCGAAAATAATATGTTCAACTGTTTTTAAAATAGTCTAGAATAAAAACTGAACAGTGTTATTATTGTACAGATTACAAATTTATTTTCGCTTGTAAGAAAACTTACGCTGTTATGGTAATTGGTGACTTTACATTATCAGGCATCACCATTATCATAGCAATGTCACGAAAACATTTTGCCGAGGGTTTTCAGTTTATGATCGTGATCTGTCTGTGGGTGCAATCTGCATTTTGAGGCTTGTTAAGTTTGACATAGCTTTGTCTTCTTCGTCTTCGCAGTTTGTTAGCTCACCTTGACTTGATCTCCATCCAAGGTAAAATACTGTAATAGTGTGTCGTGTGTGTCGGTTAGTGAACGGCTTTTTTCTGGGCGTCGACTTTATACTACTTTATAGTACTTTGCTCAATACTTACAACTTCCATAATGCTATGAGCTACATAGGAGTGCAATTACCTTCAACCTCCTGAAGGTAGAGCCTACGTTAGAAACGATCTATTAATAACGATTACTTTAATTGTTGAGAGGTACGTACAGCATATTAGATAACTAAGGTATATATATATATATATTTTATATATATATATATATATATATATATATATATATATATATATATATATATATATATATATATATATATATATATATATATATATATATATATATATATATATATATTGTACATGTTCCAACAGTAGGTATATACTTATGATTGAATGTACATAACACTAATAATAAGGGAAACAGGAAGACCAGTGTAATATTCCCACCTAGGCCAAATCGTGATTGGGTTACGGTATTACAGTACTTTGTACCAAACAGTACCTACCAATCTTATGAACTTGTTTTATTACTAAGTCAATTTTCTAATGTAATGTAGTGTTGTAAGTCCAGACTGCAAATCGTACTGTAAATTGACTTTTCAAGATTAAAAGATTGATGGAGTCCATCAAATTTGAGTCAAAAATTATTGTAAAGAACAATGGAAGCAAAAACTGATACCATGAGTTGGATGTTCTTATAAATAGAAATAATTGGATTTGTAAGTTTAAGGTCAATTTTTTATAGCCCTTCTTCCACTCTAAAGTAGCCTAAAAAGTAGCAAAAGAGTCAACTTCTTACCTAACACGAGGTCAATTTGATTTTGATTGCCTTTTCCACGCCATTTTAACAAACTTTTAGTATATGTTATTGCGTGTCGTTTTCTGCGGTTGTGTTGGTTTTTCTGCAATGGCAACTTTTTCAGGCAATAATGTGGGCTCAGAAGACACTAACAGTAACGGAAACGGGCGCCTGTCCTCTCCGGAAGTCTACCCTTGGATGAAAGAGACCCGACAGAGCAAACGAAAGCCGAAACATGCTCGACCAATCGTTGAAGGTTAGCTGGGTTTGCTATTTATTTGTACTTTAAAGTAGAAACCAAGTGTCACGGTAAAATCTGCCCCTTGGTAAATTGTCCTGACAAAGTTTTATGGCCTCGATCTTGTGAAGTTTTTATAGCCCAATTTTCATGGGAGCAGTTTTACCGTAATACCGAGACCTACTTAAATAGTACGTTTTCAAAGTACAATGTGTAAACTGATGGTTCCTTTCATGGTGCGTACTGTTTCCTGAGTGATCGGTATTGTTTTACTGATTTTGTCGATGGGCTTGAAAGTTTGAAATCCTGTTTCAATGTGGGGAAAATAGGAACTTGGAGTTAGGGCCCGTTCCTTTAGCGGATGAAAAAATATGTATTATCTTGTCTAAACGGTTTGGAAAGTATGCTTAAAATACATACATCATGCCTAAACGTCCGGATTAAACAAACTTAAATATGCACGCAAACGTTAAACGTGCAAGTCAAATCCTTTAGTCCACTGATTGTTTAAGAGTGGGTGGGTCCGGCAAAATACTAAAGTAAAAAAACTAAAAGAATCGTTTTCTATTAATTTTTTTTGAAACCGTTTAGTCGCGTTTTTAAACCGTTTAGTTCATTCCAATAAAAGAATTGATCCTGTCCCTTTCACTTGAGACATTCAGAATGGCAAATGTCTAAAGCCAGTTTCACACAAAATGGACTTTCAAGAGAATCCTCAAAAGAACAGATATAGAATAGAATCGATGTTCATGTTACCTTGAAGCCTTTACAGACACATGCAGCTGAAGAAATGTTATTAGCTCGAGCACTCAAAGCCGATTTACACTTTCGAAGGGCTTACATGCAGATTTAAGACTTATGCATAACGTCAACTCCAATTTATGAAGTCTAATAGGTGTGTTCTGGACTGGGTGTTGATTTACATATCTGTCTGACGTACATACATGCCGCGTCTGCACTTTAAGCTCGTCCAGTATGGGAAAACATTTAACTTGTTTGTACATCATAGCAATAACTACATATATACATACAAACATAGAACTTGTGGAAGGTGGACTTACCTAAACGGTCGACAGCACCAAATCGGATTAAGCCGGCGAGGCAAGTAATGCTGGGGGTGGAAAACTGGTGACTGGGGGTTCATGTACATAGTTAAAAGGACTTTTTAGCAAAAATTTTCATTACTATTATGCAGAGAAATTCATTCTGGGGTTAAATTTCAGTTAAAGGAATAGGGATATAATAAAACCTTTCGACTATCCACCACCTTCCAGCCATTACTTAAGAGAGGGGTTTCTCATTTTTATGACGATGCACGGTTGGGGTTTCTCATTTTTATGACGATGCACGGTTCCGATGCACTATGCAGTTATCAGAACACGTAGACAAGTGCATAACAATCACGATTTGCGAGTAACGTTAAACTTAATTTTGCGTTGTGACGTCCTTGGTGTGCTGAGGATATTCTTCGATTATAAAACGCGGCACTTAAAATTTTTTGACGCCAACATATTTAAACGAACTTGTCAACTGTCAGTCTTAAGCTTAGACAAGTGTCACCAGTAATAGCCAAAATGTTTCCATCAGAAAAATATTACAGAGCGTCAGCTTTACTAAAATCTTATACCTACATAGGAGATGGAAAACGTTATCACTGTGAACCATTAAGATCAAAATTCGCTTCCGACCCACTAAAGAACATTCCACATGTAGTTGCTACTGGTTTCGCCAATTGTTTTGTCTCTCTTCTGTATGCAAAAATTGTCAGTGCTGGACAGATACGCAAACGAGAGCAGGCAGTAGTTGATCGTCGCTAAGTACTTACACGATCTAGACACTCACGCCCACACAAACAGTGCTATTTGCTGACCTACCTTCCAGCAGTTAATACTGCTATAGACATCTTGAGAGTTTGTATACTATGGACTATTAGCTACATAATATGTCCCTGAATCGCACCCTTTTTAAAATACTGAGTGTTTCTGGATAGAATAAATTTGAGGCGCCAAATCGAAAATCAAATACAATGGTTTCCCGAAATTTTAGTTCAAAACGGCAACAATTAAATATTTAAAAGTTTTGAAATCGAAAAGTTACAAAGAGACATAATTTTCAGCCCAAACTTTCACGACTACGCATGTATGTATACGTACAGTAACTTGACTGGGGACATAGTAATGTGTCCTCCCAGGCTGGTTTTTCTTCCCATGGCGTCTAGTTTGGCAACAGAAAAATGGCCCTCATTACAACCTTAACGACCAGTCATCAATTTCTTAACGATCCCCTTTGGAACATTTTAATATCTACTCTGAGCTCAACCACTGTTATTGTGAAACTTTCTGATTTATGACGGATGTATTTTACATACGTACGTATGTACATATTTTGCTAATTTGGCAACTTTTGACATGACATGAAGTCTGCAACAAAATCACTGATTTGTCGTTTGATGCTCTGATCCGCTGCAACTTCTGAGGTTTCACATCACTAACGGAATAAGAAAGCCGTGAATTTAGCTGCATAATATCACCAGTATTTTTTAGTAATAGTACTTTTTTAATACGTAACACTTACTGTGTTATGTTATAGTTTACCAAAAATGTCGTCACTTCCCTCATCACTAGATTTCGCCATGTGGCCCCGAATTTCGGCCGTACATCAAAGAAGTCGGAACTGTTTTAAGTAGTCTTGTTCTCTCCTCCTCTCATTAGCATATTATTGCATATAACACATTACTGTATGGATAATTTAGCAAATTTTGGCAGATGTACAAAACTGGTGATGAAATTTATAACAATAAATTTGAAATTATACATCACGAGTGTGAAAATATTTATTTATTCTCGCTTCGACAATAACGCAGTTGAAAATGAGGAAACGAAATCAAAGAGAATTAACCGCCAGGCTGTCGGTATCCTCTTTATAGGGCGGTCCGAAAGATTTATGAACTTTTAACAGCCATACAGCCATATTTTATCAACAATTCTAATCAGTCGCATATGGTAATGAGTGATGATTAATATTAAGCGCGATCATTAATAAACCCCAAGTCCGATACCGGAATCCTGGCCCCAAGCTAGAGGTCATTAATTTCAGTCAAGCAGTGATTTAGGGCCACCCTCAATTTCGGGGTCGGTAAATCAAAGGGGAAGATTATTACAACAACCTGCAGTGTAATGTACACAGGCGGTAAAGACACCGCCTTGATTTGGTATTACAACACTTGAGATAACAAGGTACGGTGAAGTGGACTCAGCGGTTTCTTTGTGGGCAATAAAATAAATTCACCTTTTCGGCAAACTAACACTAAGTGTTGCTGATCCACGGGGCGTCACCTAAAGTTTACAACAGTCAGTACCGACAACACTCAACAGTAACAAACTAGCGGGGAGTGCTCAAGCTCTTATTCATCATTAAAGACTGCAAGGGGGTACTTGACTCTTCTTACCCTCTTTTGCATGCATCTATGGTCTACATAATACACTGCATTTGGAAAATTGGAATATTGTCATAGATTAGACACTGCGACAAAGAAATTGCCGCCCAAAAACAGCAACTTATTCCCTGAGGAGTTTACATTAAATGTGAGAAAATTGTAATAACAATAACGCTGTCGTTATAAATTCTAATAATCGTATTTCTAGTAAGTTTTGCATAATTAGCGCTAACCATATGACACATTTTTATGTACATTTGAACACTACTAGCGTCTACACTAGATGTTGGATTTGTCGTTAGAATCTCCCCGAAGTCGTCCATCATAATGATTTGTTGTAATAACAATACAATACGATCCTACGGTAAAATTGCCATGCACTAATCATAATTGCATGTACATTTCCGCCTAATGTACCATGTACGTACCTGAAGGGTTACGGTATACCGAGTTGTGCTTTCCCTACACACGATAAAAACGACCAAATTTAGACTGTTTGTATTTTTCACTATTTCTTCCACGTTTGTTTTGGACGAGATGTAATGAATACAGTTCCGACCAAAATCGGAGTCAAAATATAACTCCGGAATCAAGTTACTTTAACTCAGGAGTGTGTAGTAATTAAATTTGGTCGGTCCACAGTTACAAGTTAGGAAGTTCATTGAAGATTTTAGGAAAATTGAACCGTTTTATTTTTCATTAATACTGTAGATATCGGTTCTGGGTATTGGATTTCGAACATTTTTTACTAACTAATTCATTTCATATTTGTTGTCTTCAAATTTTTTGTCACTTCTCCGCGTTTTTGTGCTCCTTCGTTTGAGCTTTGACGTATACGGCAACATTTGCTAATGTTGATTTGCGTAATTCACCGCCCACATTTCATTAAAGAAATAAATCATTGATCTGTTTTGTTATGTATTTGCTGACAAATATGTTTTCAAAATCAATGAACCAACGAGCTTAAAAAGCTGAAACCACTGGATTTCGAAAACCAAATAAAGTTTCAGTAAATAATTTTAACAGATTCACAAACATTTAAGCCTGTCTAGCTTAATAAGTGAGTGATTGATTGGCATTTTTCTGGTCAAACTATGTAAATTCTTGGTAACTTAAATTTATTTTTAGATTGTAGAAAAGTAGGTATAGAAAATATGTAGATATAAAAATATTTAACGCAAGCAGTTTAAACCTAAACTCGTGCATCTCATCCAATCATTTGTAAAAATTGTACAACTACAAACTGTTGTTCGGTGTTGCAGCCAATTGTCTTTTATTCCTGTTTTTTTTATATTTCTTATCATTTTATAATGCTTTTTTGGAATCCCACAGAAAAGGTGCTGTAATTGAAAGAAATACCGAAGGAGTACCGATAGCCTATACATATGTTCATGAACATATATATAGAACCTTCAGTTCCGAAATGTTTATTGTTCACAGTATAGACGAATTTTATAGACTCCGAAGCAGTTCCAAATGGTATGCCTTTTCGTATAAGCCAGGCAATTACACGTACACCCACCCACTGTATCGTGGAGCTTGTTCTACAAAGTTTTAATATTGCATTAATAATCCAAATTACGCCGGCTTGTTGAGTTGAGATCACGATTTAATAATCATAAAACGACGATTATTTTTTGATAGGTACTAAATCATGCGCTCTATTGCCTCTAAGCCCAAGCCTATCTTGTGTCATTATGCATATGTATGCATGTTTGAGAGGTAAATTAGTGGATAACCAAAAAACCTTACTCCTTGTGTCAAAAATTCCGTGTTTTACATCCTCCTTTTGGGCTACGTAAGCATCTGCTCACCCTTTTCTCCTATCGCATTTGAATGGAAAGTTCATTAATATGAATTATCGCGAACGAACATACGTACGTATGAAATTTTCGTAGTAAGCTCGTTTTGCTGTACGTATCGATTTAGTGAAAGCTACGATTTTCATCAATACTTTCCTGCATTATAAGCTATGCAATATTTATGGACAGCTAAACCTTGGTGATTTCTCGATGCGTAGATGGTGAAGAAAACCAAAACAAAACAAAACGTTAATAAAACCTTAAAACAAATGTTACTTAATGACCACTGAACCTTAGTGCCAGTTCCAGATCTAACACTGCGGCAGTGAACAATAAATAGATTGCAGTTGCAGCCGAGGTCTCGAGGTCTAATTGCAGCCATCTTTATCACAAAACATGTAGCCATAGGTAAATATAGCAATGGCATACTAAGAAATAGCTTGGTTGGAAGATTAGTGCGGGTTCTATGTATGTGTGTCACCACCAGATAACGTCGCAAGGTGATGACTTCCGATTGGGTGTATAAAATTACAGGCCTACATGTATGTGCAATTACTTTGCCGCAATGGATCCGTTTTTGCGGATGATAGTTGGATCCAGTATCTTTTCTTAACGTGTTGGCTGAACAGTTCAAAATGTGTTCAATTGTTCAAAAATTGTTCAATACGTTTTAATACGGATTCGGTAACTGTTGGATCGGGTCTAAAGCTGATGGGGTGACCGAAACGGTTACGCAAGCGGAGTCGCGTATATATATTTTTGCAGTTAATTTAATTTAATTTATTGATTAAAATCGAAAGCTATGTGAGTTAAATTAGCCATAGCAGCCATAAACTGGTACCAACACGACATTCTAGTTGCACAGCAGAAGCAGCAGGATAGAACTGTATGCTTCTCTAAGCATTCTGACCAATTCAACCTTGTTGTATTAAAGAAGAATTTGAAAAAGGGAGCTGCGGCTCAGAAATATAAATACACATAGAGGTACCGTATACAACACTGCTCAAAAATCATCTACCATCCACTCCTCCAGCCCCTCTGCCAGTTCAAAAATTGCCTTAAATATGAGCTAGAAATCGAAAAGTCGCAGATATGTATCAGGAACCACGTTTCTGTTCTCGTGTGTTAATTCCTTAAATAAGCTCCTTAAATACGCAAAAGAGCAAAAGCTGGTCTTTTATTTGCTCTTGATTTAGGTACGTATTTTTATCTATCTAGTTGACCAGTTCGTAAAATACATGCACTTACAAAGCTTACCGATTCCCACTTATTCTAGCCTTTCACTGATGTCGTCGATTCCTCAAAACATATACTGGTATGTTCATCATTCTTTGGTCGAGATTGCATTTAGCACTTGAAATACGGAGTTTTAATTGTCTTTGTATTTAATTTTAGCTATATACATGTGTAATGTATATATTTTTTAATAATAACTTTAAGATAACTTTGTGTTAGCTATCAGGAAATATAAGTGGAATGTATACTGCACCTGAAAAAAGCTAAAAATGTGCGTAAATAAGTATTTTTGCAACTTATATATGGCTTTCTATATATTTCTTACGGTAGTTTTTATGATGGAGTAAATTATTGTTCTAAGCATTATTAACTATTATTAGCCTTAAATATGTAAATATGCAGCTCCAAGACTGGGCTGATTTTAAAAGCATGCTTAAATGCTCACCTAATTCAGAATAATATGTAATATTACTCTTACAAATGAGCTTTTAGTCTCCTATTTTACTTGACGACCGACCATCATTATCGACTCCGCATTTTACAGTAATCCTACCGTAAGATGTAACTGGTCATTCATGAACTTTGCCGTTCTAAACTAAATGCTAGCTGATCAGGCCGTTTTAAACAAAATGCTAGAAGATCAGGCCTGGTATGCATGTATGGGTGTATACTGTATGTACGGAAGTAGAAAGGATTTTTAATTACGTAATGTCGAATTTTGTCATGAAATACGATATGAAGTAAACTTGCTTGTAAAGCTCTACTCTTAAACATCGATTTCATAAAGATGTTATTATTGTGTAACCATCCTAATGTTTTTGTCTAGGTTCTTTGTGATTAGTGATAGAAAAGAGTTTTTCGCATTTGGTATTCTTATTGAATTTGTAATGATGTAGTGCGTAATTGTTAATATCTTGACAAACTTGGAGGAGCATCTCCCACCCAGAGTCATATTATGTATCTCTCATTCACATAGCTTAAACTGTATTGTGTACTATTTATCTGCTACTAAAACTACTAAAAGTTTTAGTATGCATAATGTAATTTCAGTAAGCTATTGGTCGGTAGAGTGGTGACACGGTTGTGAGTCTGATGTATGGTAATTGCTCATTTAGTTAATAGCTGCCTTCATAATGTCTTTGACAAAAACCAGGTATTATTGAGCTCAGGCAAAAAGGATTTCTAGGAAGGTCTGATGAGAACACAAAGCAGCCAACAAATTCAATTATCAGATTCAGGGTGGATAATATTTCTGCCAGCAACATAACGCTGACCATCCCGTGAAAGTCCACAGACGTACGTACTGGGATTAGAGAATAGGGCCAAGATTTGAAGACCAATGAAGATTTGATCTGGCAACTTGAAAGCTTGGATTCACAGAAAGTGTTTTTACGGCCCTCAGGGTCCATTGTCTGTTCAGCCGACAAAATTACGAAATAATCGTGCCACTAAACAGCGTATAAAATGAGTTTGCCGCCCATTAGTTTGATCAGTAATCTACATGACCGACTTTAAACCTCTGAATCGATTCTATCGATCTACATAGTCGTTGTTATACCTTATCCAGAAATAACCAAAACCATGCTTTCTTAGCTGAATATACCCGTTTCCCAGTTAGACCCTAATCTGACAGTCCGTTAGAGTCCCCAGGTTTCGAGAGCAGTTTGGTGCGCATGCGCAGTTGTTTGTTGGCGCGCATGGGTGGCTGATTAATGATTGGTCGGCAACTGTCTCCTTTGTGCTACCGTAACCCCCACGCCAGCGTTTTTGCTGCATCGACGTGTGTGGCAGGCCGGGCTCAGTGTCATTTGTCAATTTCAACGTCAACACGCATGAACGGACACAAATCCAACACTGCCGACTATGGTGACACCAACATACACGGACTTACGTACTGTCGACAAAACTCTATACTGTACGAGAAACACCATTCTCAAATATACAAAATTGATGTGCGCCTTGTGCGGGCCCAAAATGTCTCTAGAGTTTTTAACCATAAGTTACAGCACATTAAAAACGCAGAGAAACTGGTGATTCTATTATTAATGTTGCTGGCAATCTTATCTAGATAATACACAACCGATGATTAAATTCTATGGTAACACGACATATGTATGCAATGTCATGACAATTCTCAACATGCATGATGGTATGGGTATAATCTTAAATTGGTTAATTATTAATTAGGTATTAATCTTAACAGGTCCAGCATGTGAATATACCTACAGTTTCAAGTTACTGTACGTAGCTTACGGCATCACGGCAGCACATTACCGTATACCTTGCACCGAATATACCGTGTCTTCGTTTGGTTAATACTGGTAAAAGTTTGACACAATGTTGTGATGTGAAGTTTTGGAGCCCATGGTTCACTTCCCCAGTGTCAACTGACATTTGCAAAGGGCTCTACGTCTTTGTCAATCACAACTCTCCTTTTGCAATATGCGCCACTGCAGTTGCACATTGCGAAAATAAATACATAGTTAGCAAATGTGGCCACACCGCCAAAGTTTTCAAAACTCTCCAGCTTAAATATGTATACTAGTGGAGTCAGGGGAATCTGGTTAGCTTCAACTCATGCAGTGGGTGCGTGATCTTCTATGAGAGTGAGTGAGACACTGTCTTCTATGAGAGTGAGACACTGTGATATACTTTTAATAGTTGATACTTTGACCAGTATAGTCGACACTAAACTTTATTTTACTTATTATTCTACCCATTCTGCACCACTGCTAAGTTTTCGACTTCTAGACCCTCCTTGAATTTCAGTACAAATTCCAAAAGCCACAAGGTGTCAAACTTGGGCGGGCTTGCAAACTTCTGGTGTGGGTCCTTCTTCATTTCGTCAAACTCACCCATAAACTTTTACCTTTGAAGTTTTCCATCCAACCAATATCTATGTACGTGTGTGCGTGTTTCAATAGCGAAATAGTACGTATTTGTGTGCGTGTGTGTCTGTTTTAAAGTCGCCGTCAAAGTTTTTGATGGATAAGGTTTGCAGAAGAGGCCGAAAGTTTGATGTTACCCTCCCCTGGTTTCGCATATCCGATTATCTCGACACATACCCGTGGAACACACGCTAGGCTTTGGTCAACATTTGCTTTGTGGCCAATTATCGGAACACACACGATGGTTAGAGTATTAGCTAATAAAACCAGCTAAATAACGGAACACTTTTACGCTAAACTATAATTGGAAAAACACGAATTTGGCCTGCAGCGGTAATACTGGTTAGTCGCTTTTTGTGCGGTTTAGAATTTGCAAAACCTGTCGTCAATTTTTCCTCAAGGGGACTATTTTGCTATTAGATTTAAGATTTTATAGTCAGTCTACCGACACAGCTTCATGTGAACATTTGACATGGCCGTTACCTTCCCAGTCTTTTATGGCACAATTCAGGGTCAGCCCGAACATAATATTTCCTTTGGTTGTTGTGTTTCAAGTTTTCCAGGCTTAAATCTCCCAAATGCATTTAAAAGTCAAAATAGGAAGTCAATTTGTCGTTGGTTACCGCATTTATAGCCGGGCTAATTTTGGAGGGGCTCTGGGCTGGAGTGTCGGCTAACAGTTTGACAAAAATATGCCACAAAAGCGCGATGGTTTTTAGTATATTCTAAGCGGAATTTAACATGCTATTTTTGACATTTTATTCTGCCAATAAAAGGCCTTTTTTGAAAAATTTTGCGTCAAATTTACTCGGAACTGGTCTAAAAACACAGTAGTTAAATATGACCTTTTCCAGGCCTCACAGTGTGTGTGTGTAGGAGGGGCAATTTTAAATGCAAACGCTCGCATGTAGTTCACATCGGCTCAGATCAAAGCAAAGATGACAAATCGGCCCTGTCCGGCCCATAGTGAAATTTTTTGACATAGACTAATGTCGGTTTTGCCTCCCTCCCCTCGCATAGTGCACAGGCCAACCAACTCTCAAAGCCTGGTCTGTCTGACTAATAATTGTGCAGCAGCAAGAAGCCCCCTGTCATGTTGCACTACGGCACGACACTGTCTCTACCTTACGCACGGTCTACACTCTACAGCAACACGGCGAAATCAAAGGCAATTACGGCAGGACCGAAACTACCGTAAGACCAGGTCGTGGTGTAGGTGTACTGGTTACTGGAATAGGGGGCGCGGAATTAAAAAAAGGGCAGCTAATACTCACGTTAGGGGCCACATAGCTATAATTTTTGCTTCTTTTATTGGCCTTTTCAGATGACCCACCTTTTCTTTTTACTTTCTGACTACTGTACATTTCACCCTAGCCCCCCACACACAGCTGCGATAAGACCTCCCCGAAATGTGTGTACGTGTGTGTTGACCAGCAGAATTGCCGACAAAGGCGTGGACAATGTATTGCGGGCCTGTTGCCGTTTGATATGTGAGCATGGGCCGACTTTGATGCCAATTGCCGACACAGACAAATGACCTGTGGCTGGGGCAGGGCAAGTTTTATTACCCCCGCTATTCCGACGGCGACTTGGCAAAACACTAGCAACCGCTTGTTGTTGGATTTTGTCAACAATGTCGAAATTGGTCTATTTTAAAAAAAGTACGTACGAAAAGACAAACAGAACAAGGGAAAATTTGATGTAAAACCTGTTGGGTTAAGAATATAATCAAAAACCGTCAAAAAAATGGTGTGTATGTAAATAACGTAGTTAATACCTGCACCTAATTTTAATTTTATCAACATAATAATAATAATAATAAACAATCTGTTCACCTTTATTTACAAAATATCCATTAAAAAAATGCCACAAACATTCTACATTTTTCGCGGCCCCCTCTTTTCCACTATGTTTCATGTACTAATTACTAAGCCATTATAGCTGCTTAGTTGGGCTGTTAGCTTGACTTATTCATGCGTTTTTAAGCAGGATCATGTTAGTCCTCTGGTCAGTGGACAGATACTCCATTTCGGTGGGTGGCCTGGTTATTAATAGAACTCAATTCAGCCCAATGACATAATGTTTAAAAGGATTGCCGCCAGTTAGACTGCTAGGATTACGGTAGATTTGTGGACTAGCCCAGGTAGACGGTAGTTTTTCACAAAGGTCGGAAAGCGAAAAAATAGACCAATGGAAAGGAACCATCATTAACTGTTTTTAATTAATTAAAATGTGTGAATTCGTCTCTGAAAGCGTACGTATATGCTACTAACGTACGTGTATGCTTGCAATGTAACTACACATAATAAATTTGATAAATAATATGCATGAAAACAAATGCACTATTAATTTACTAATAAAACAATGTGAACTGGATGAAATCATGGATTCATAGCTAGACTTGACTTCCGAACAAAATCCACACTGGTTTCGTAAAAACAAATTCCTATCTAAAAACAAGCGTCTGAAAACAAAATTAGTTACGCCTCAGTATCTCACGACTTTGCTTGTTTTAGGTCCCACGAAACCGGCTGCTGAACAAACCAAGGAATCGGAAGATGATCTGTCGAAACGGGCCCGGACGGCCTACTCCAATTGGCAGCTGGTGGAGCTCGAGAAAGAGTTCCACTTCAACCGATACGTCACCCGACCCCGCCGACAAGAACTGGCCACCACCCTACAGCTGACCGAGCGACAAGTCAAAATATGGTTCCAAAATAGGTTTGTGTTGAGATTGGAATTTACACAGCAAAAGCTGATGACTGATTTTGTGCGAATTCTTGAATGGACTGGGCTTGTTTTGCAAATTTGGTTTGATTTTAGTAAGAACTTATATATTCCCAGACAACAAACAGATACTTTTATGTCTAACATTACCGTGCGCATTTATTTATTCTGATTCGAAATCAATTTATGGTTACCTTATGACTTAGACTCTGAAGTTAGACTAGACCAAGGTTTATATGTACTTAGTACTTATCCTCAGGACACATACATTTTGATCAGCCGCAATTCAGAAATTGAAGCGACCGTCTTTTTTTTGTTGCTAACCGGGCTTAATCTCAACTTGTTTACTTCATGCAGAATGGAATGCTTACTAACAGAATGACAGGAACAAAGAGAGGGACGCGTCTGAGTCGGGTTTAAACTAAGATATGTGTTTTTTAGGAGAATGAAGTTGAAGAAAGAAGAGCGGAACAAGAAAAACACGGGCTCGTTATTCAGCGCATCTCTCTACCCGCCCGATTCCTTCCTGGGCCCCCCGACCACCAATCACCATCTGTTTTCTTTCGGAGCCCCCCCTCCTGACTTCAGCCAAGGCTTTCTGCCCCCCTCTAACGGTCTAGATGGCTACGGCCCCCCTCATAAGCCCATTCCGTCCATGGCGGGCCCTCCCGTCAGCGAAGATTGGTACGGTTTCTCGTCCATGTACCAAAATCCCATGGTCCCCCCCAACCCTCACGCCATGCTGAATGGCAACGTCATGATGCCTCCTGATCAGACCAAAATCTTGTCTAATTCCGGCCCCCTCCTGCAGCTTCCCCCCTCACACCCCGCAGACCATAGTAAACTCGAAGCTGTTTCAGGATAATTCTGTAATACATGATTTAAATTTAATGCTCTTTAAGTTTTGAGTTCCAGTTTTATTTTTCTTTTGTTTGCTTGGTTTTACAATATTCTGTACTTTAAGTACATTATGTTGCAGTAACTTGTGGCAGTGTCGAAACAGGAACTTTTTCAACCAGGAAATTCTTTTTTGCTTCATTTGCACCTTTTTATATCTTTAAAAAGAGTTGATTTTGAATTCGCAACTTATGTACATCCCTTCCAGCTTACTGCTTTAATCATGGGCTGTGTTATTACCGAAAAAGTTTTAATATTTTCATTCTCAACATTTCCAACAAATTTTTTATCGAAGACCATAAGCCATTGACGTAGATATTTTTGTTCGTACTTGCTAAATACGGCAGCTACATTCTATGGTATTATTATAAGGCATAATGGTATCGACATAGTAGTTCTTTGTGTGATCTGCTTTTATTATTTTATTTATGTGTTTGTGTTTCTGCCAAATGTTTTTGTTACAAGCCGTGTTTTGATAAATCCAGTTTTTAAAGTTTAACAGCTGAGGAGTAACAAATAACAACATATTCCTGTTTCTGTTTTGTTTGAAGAAGTAATGGACGTTGAACAAAACCACGGCTTTCAGTACTCCGAAAAAATAAAACTTTTGGCAGAAATACGCTGTTCGTTGTGTATTATATATATTTTGCAAACCTTATTTGGAGCCTTGCACAAGTTTAGATCTATTATTCTTATTTTGTTCCGGATTGTTCAAACGTGGCTGTTATTTGAATTTGTGTAAATTTTTTGGTAATTATTTTATTTTTTATTTGTTGTATTGGACAATGTTTGCATCAATACCTTACGTGTTTCAGTTTTTTTAACATCTAAGATGGAACATTGATTTAAAAAAGGTGCTTAATTTTGGACTTTTTTGAATTAAGTACAGCGTCGTGATGAAAATGTTTCAGCGATTTATTTCGACGTATGAACATAACGCAAAAATTTTTCTAAAGATTCAGTAGGTTTTGTTTCAAGCATCTCTTGTTTCTATTGAAAGCGTTTTCAAGATCACAGTATCGTATTTACATGATCGAGGTCAAAGAATCTTAAAAGCTGGTCTATTTAAACTCATTTCATCTCTGCGGCGTAATCGCCTCAGTTCCGCTCTTTGTGTGAAAATCAAGCACCTTTTGAACACAGCCCAATACAGTACCGAATCAAGCAAATAACACTGTTTAAAATCTTTGTCGCATTGGATCGCCTAATTTCTGGTATTTTGCAGATTTTACTGTTATTTCAAAACACGGGTTTTCTTTTATCCGTAAGCAGAAATTTGACTGAATGTTATTAAAAATTAATATTTACATTTGTAGCTAGGTGAATTAGCCTGAATTTGCGTAATAAAGTTTGTTTTTATCGATACTGTATTCTTCTTGTTCCAACTATTTTGCCTTGCGTTGCTGCGTGTTGTGTTTTCGCCCATACCGTGCCACTTTTGTATTATAGTACCAATAATTTAATTAGTATCTGTCATATGAGCGTGTTTGCGAGACTATGATTTTGTTAAGTTTGGCTTGTTTTTGATGAAGAAATATTTAAACTATTTTGAAATAATTAGCAATAATTGCTTTCATTTGGGATCCAACAGTACTTTCGGACTGAGAATTTCAGACTAAAAGGGAATAGAATTTCTAAAGAAAATAGAAGTTTTTTGCTATGATTGTTTTTATATGCCTATGTACCGAACAATTGTTGTTCAAACATCACGTTTGCACCGTTTTATTGTTTTTTAACGTTTTCATGATCATAAGCATGAGTCCTGAGTTGTTCTGTTTGTAGATTATTTGTCATAATATATATGTACATATTATGTAGGAGTTAAACTGTGTTAAATAGAACACATATTTTTTAAAATTATGGTGTAAATTTTAAATAATCAAAAAATTAATCATTTTAGTCGAAAAACATGTTGTTCAAACGCAACCCTTTGCTAACTCAAACAGAAATATCGAACAGGTAGTTGATAGTATTTTTATGTAGGTTTTATAGTAATTTATTGTAGCAACAAGAGTGCATCATATGAATTCTTCATAGTAAATTTTGTATGCAACTAGAAAGCTTCTAAAAAACAGTTTGAGAACCATCACTTTCTCAACTAATTTTCACGGCAAATTTCATTTCATAACCAGTAATTTTTTGCTCCATAGCTTGAGCTTTAGGGGTAGTTGGCTAATTATATACATATTATGTACTCTTGCTGGTTTGTGTTAGTTTCTGTACAATAGTTGTATTAATGTACTGTGAGTGATACAGTCTGTTCTCGCTGCTCAATAACAGCTTTATCTTCGGATATTTCCTTGCTTTTGTACTTGCACTTGTACAGCAGCTTTTGCCAATGACAGTTTGAGGCTTATTTAAAAAAATACAGAAACTAGAAAAAATCGTTTAGCTCGGATATTTCTTACTTTTTATTTACATTAACTTCTATAACGTAGTCACAGAAATGCATATCTGGGTTTTATTTGATAAATTTATTTGTTAATATTTGAACTTTTTTAAGCCAGATCCATACTCGTCCTTAATCTTGCCCCTGTAATGTTGTCCGTAACATTTCCTGCAAAGCTTCTCGCCCAAATTTTTTTGTGGTAAAAGGGGGGGGGCAGACCAGCTTGCATGCAAAAGTTTAGCCAAAAGACTTCTGTTAATTCTTCACAGCAGCTGACCAAAATTTGTTCCAGTCTCTGTCCCTATGTCCTCATGGACAACTATAATTTGGCTTAGAAGTGTTGGAGAATTGCTTCTAGTTTAAATCTCCAGCAGCCCGCTAGATTATGATTAGAAATCATGAATGTTCATTAGAGAATTTCTGGTTTTGTTATCTTAAACGTTTTCAAAAACAGTCTTATTCAAGACAACATCCAAACTGTTACTGTACAAAGTTCTTGTTATATTATATTAACGTATAATATATGCATTCTTGTGAAGTAATCGCAATAAAATAATGGTGTTAAATCGCGTTGAAGTAATTTTTTAAACATAAATTTTGTAGATTCTAGTCAGGACGGTGCGGTGCGTTCTTAGTTGCAGTTACTAGTGATTTAAGCGGATACTGGAACTGAAACTGAAACTGGTTTCAGCTTGTACAGGTTTCAGTTTCAGCGCCGAAAACCTAAACGGAAAGTGAAACTATGTAAATCCATCCAGCAGCCGAAACCTCAGCTGAAACTAATCTAAAGGACTATTCACACAATCACACATGAGCGCATGAGCGGGCGCATGGGCGGGCGCATGAGAGGGCGCATGAGCGGACGCATTCTATTTTCACACTGCCTGCTGCATTATTTCACACAATGCACTAGGCAAGTGTGCGTGTGCGCCCGCTCATGCGCCCGCTCATGCACCATCGCTTACGCCATGGCGTGCTCCATGGCGTATGCCATGGACCAAAGTGTGCACTCGTATAAA
The DNA here is from genome assembly GCA_030248245.1 of Trissonchulus sp. WLG1_4. Lineage (NCBI taxonomy): Eukaryota > Metazoa > Nematoda > Enoplea > Enoplida > Ironidae > Trissonchulus > Trissonchulus sp. WLG1_4. The sequence goes on from JASANF010000542.1 coordinate 59,885, forward strand.
TAGGCTTTAAACGAAACTAAGTTCGTCTGCTGGACATAAACCTACAATATATAAGGAATGTTACTTGTAAATTTGGTAGGCGTACAGTAACTTTTTCGTCAGAGTGACCAGAAGTGACCAGCGACTATGAAATTCTACTCGTCCCAAGGTAGATGTCGCGTGTAAGCGTGCACGAGCACGAGATTTTACCCCCCCCCCACCCCTAGGCGCTATTTGCGCTATTATAGTTTCCAGCTCAAAAACGCCCCCCCCCCACCCCCGCGCTATTTGCGCTATACACGCTACGACAGGTAATTATTCTAATTTATTGAGGGACCGTATACTTACTAAAAAATACAAAAGTTTTCAATAAATTAGCCAATAGCACAAAATAGCGTCTAAATAGCGCAAATAGCACCCTCAGGTGCTATAAGCGCTATTTTTAAGCCTATGAAAAAAATAGCGCTTATAGCACTTTGATGCGCTATCGTTGTGCTATATGCGCTATTTATGCACTATTTTTTTATATCGACGTCCAGAACACAAACAAAAGTTTTAAAATACTTTTAAAATTCTTTTTGTTTATTGAGGGATCGTATACGTGCTAAAAAGTACAAAATTTTTCAATAAGTTAGCCAATAGCACAAAATAGCGCCTAAATAGCGCAAATAGCACCCTCAGGGGCTATAAGCGCTATCCAAGATTAGCCTCACTATTTAAAGGGAAATTAACACAAACACCAATAGGCCAGCGTAGCTCAGTCGGTAGAGCGTTAAGCTAGCAATCTGGCAATGGGTGGTTCAAATCCCCCCTGGCCATTTTTTTGTAGAAGTCTCATCCATATCAAAAAAAAATAGCACATATAGCACCGTCGATAGCGCATATAGCGCAAATAGCGCATATAGGACCCCCAAAAAACGCTATAGCGCAAATAGCGCATATAGCACCTTCGATAGCGCATATAGCACAATTAGCGCATATAGCACCCACAAAAAGCGCTATAGCGCAAATAGCGCATATAGCACCTTCGACAGCGCATATAGCGCAAATAGCGCATATAGCACCCCCAAAAAGCGCTATAGCGCAAATAGCGCATATAGCACCTTCGATAGCGCATATAGCGCATATAGCACCCCCAAAAAGCGCTATAGCGCAAATAGCGCATATAGCAAATTCCATAGCGCTTATAGCGCATATAGCGCATATAGCGCATAAAAAAGCGCTATAGCACAAAAAGCTATAGCGCTATTTCGATTTCGCTTACACGCGTTCGTTACCCGTCCCAAGGGTCAAGAATATATATATACTTTGTTGGGGCTATCTCTTACCATTTTTATGCAACCAGCAAAACATTAAGTGACTCAACCTTTTTTGGTCAGACTTTAATCTAAAACTGAAACGAAACTAAAATTAGGGGCAAGACGGAACTGAAAATTAAAGATACATAATAATAATAATAAATAACATAATTAAATATACATAATCACAATATATGATGCGTCATTCACGGCAGACGGTTGTGCACAATGTTTGCTCTGTCCTGCATAAATCGATAATTATGTTTTGTGAAAAATTTATTTATTTATTTATTTTAATTTAATGTAAAATGTTTTGCGGTTGTCCATGCACAGTTTCCTAAGAACCGATTTGAGGACATTTTTTTTCAAAGGGAGGGGAAAATGTAAAGTGTATACGTACCTACGTACGTATACTGCATAAAAGTTGTGCCTAATTTGCATATTAAACTGCACTTTCTGATGAGTCATGTAGTACACCTTTTATGCGCGCTGAGCTCATTTGCATATTACACTACATCTAATTTGTATATTCTTTTGGGCAATATAAACGCGCACTGTGCATGAATTATCGATCTGTTTCTTGTTTCTTTCATTACAACTTGCTGTGCTTGTTTGCTCCCTGCTCACCTGCCTGCCTTTACCTGAATAAACCCCTTCTTTCTTTTACTATTGTCCCCCGTCCTTTATGGAAAACACGCTACATTGCTCATTGCAAAAATAGTGTGCTGCTGTTGCAGAAACTGTAAAAGCTGTTCTCTCTGATTTGGCGCGATTTTTGACTTCTCAAAATTACAATTAGCCATTGCTATGTGTCTCTGCAGCGACTATTTCCTTAATCTATTCAGCTCCATCATTCGTCTCGTCTGGAAAGCTGTCTACAGCTAAAACCTGCTCATCCATATTTATAGTTGTATTGCGATACAGGATCTTGTTCACTGTCAGTATGCAGTTCGTCACATGAACCGGCAACGACTACCGGTTGCATAACGAGATTTTTTTAGCAAATTTTTCAATTAGAGGCTCAATCAAAGAGTTTTGTTTACTATGATTTAAACTTGGGTCATTCCAGCGGCAACGGACTGTCACTGCTGTGCGGGGAGGCACAGTGCAAGAGCTGATCAAGCTGACACGTCTACTTACAAAATCACTTTTGCTAGACTGTCGTTGATCACTAATTCCGGTAGATGTCGCGTGTAAGCGTGCACGAGCACGAGATTTCCCCCCCCACCCCTAGGCGCTATTTGCGCTATTTGCGCGATTATAGTTCTCAACTCACAAACGCCACCCCCCACCCCTAGGCGCTATTTGCGCTATACACGCTACGACAGGTAGCACCCTCAGATAGCACCCTCAGATGCTATAAGCGCTATTTTTTAAGCCTACGAAAAAATAGCGCTTATAGCACTTTGATGCGCTATTGTTGTGCTATATGCGCTATTTTTTTGTATAGTCGACTAGAACACAAACAAAAATACTATAAGTACAAGTATATTTTTATAAGTATAAGTACAAGTATACTTACTAAAAAATACAAAAGTTTTCAATAAATTAGCCAATAGCACAAAATAGCGCCTAAATAGCGCAAATAGCACCCTCAGGTGCTATAAGCGCTATTTTTTAAGCCTATGAAAAAAATAGCGCTTATAGCACTTTGATGCGCTATCGTTGTGCTATATGCGCTATTTATGCACTATTTTTTTATATTGACGTCCAGAACACAACCAAAAGTTTTAAAATACTTTTAAAATTTTTTTTGTTTATTGAGGGATCGTATACGTGCTAAAAAGTACAAAACTTTTCAATAAGTTAGCCAGTAGCACAAAATAGCGCCTAAATAGCGCAAATAGCACCCTCAGGTGCTATAAGCGCTATCCAAGATCAGCATCACTATTTAAAGAGAAATTAACACAAACACCAATAGGCCAGCGTAGCTCAGTCGGTAGAGCGTTAAGCTAGCAATCTAGCAATTGGTGGTTCAAATCCACCCCTGGCCATTTTTTTGTAGAAGTTTCATCCATATCCAAAAAATTAGCACATATAGCACCGTCGATAGCGCTTATAGCGCAAATAGCGCATATAGCACTCCCAAAAAGCGCTATAGCGCAAATAGCGCATATAGCACTCCCAAAAAGCGCTATAGCGCAAATAGCGTATATTGCACCTTCGATAGCGCATATAGCGCAAATAGCGCATATAGCACCCCCGAAAAGCGCTATAGCGCAAAGAGCGCATATAGCACCTTCGATAGCGCATATAGCGCAAATAGCGCATATAGCACCCCCAAAAAGCGCTATAGCGCAAATAGCGCATATAGCAAATTCCATAGCGCTTATAGGGCATATAGCGCATATAGCGCATAAAAAAAGTGCTATAGCACAAAAAGTGCTGTTTCGATTTCGCTTACACGCGTTCGTTACCCTAATTCCTATGTGGTTGGCCATCAGTATATGGACCTCCCAGGCAGCTGATATGTCCATACCATTAACGGCATCGTATGAACAATCATCAGGTACCAGCAGGTCGTAATAACCTGTAGCGACTTTTTAGCTTGACATGTAGCAGACACACGTCCTAATGTTCTCAGTTTTTTGCCGTAAACTCCTTTCAGAGTTTCAGACTACCCGATGAAAGTATGTCGGTTTGGTGAAGTATTAAAACTGACTTTCGGACTAATGAGACATGAGCTCCAGTGTCTTGACAATAACTTAGGACACTCCACTTTACTAATTACAAACGTCACGTGACTACTAGCCGCACATTGTTGCTAATTTGTTTTTGTTTAATAATTTTAGTTTTTGATACGCATCTAGTGTATCTACTGACACATCAAGACGTATTTTGCTTAGATGCTCACGTATTAGGTGCTTTTGAGCCTTATACGGATTAATGATAGCTACTTATCTGAGTTTCTGGCACCTTAGCGGTTGTGACCAAAGCAAAGCATCGACTGTTTTAATCACTGCATCAGCTTCACTCGGATTGTAGAAACGAAATCATGTTTGTTCCCTACTGATTCTAGAATTGACTGACGAAAACATGACAAAAATTTTTGTAGGTAGACGATAATAAAAGCTCTTACTGGCGGTTTGGGTCTACTCTTCCAACCACTTAACCGCTGCTTGACTAAAAACTGTTGGTTTTGATTGTTTGTGGTTCCCAATCAACACGACGCGATCAGGTCTCGCAGTACAAATGGGAAGCAATCCTTCCGGGACTGTCGCTTGTCCTGCTTTGACCAAAACAACCAAAACAACTCGTAACTTAAGCTGTTGCAGTAGACGCCGCCAGGCACCGTTGTTAGTACAGCAAATAACTTTAGCAGTTTAAATGGTAGAAGTCATAGCAAGTTCTAACTGCTTAAAATAGAGCTCATATTTCGAATCCGTAAGAATGTTATTTACATATGATGCATATAAGTTCTGTAAAGCTTCATCTGATCCCTCAGTAGCTGCTTTCGCAAAACTGTAAACCTTTTCCAAACTACACAACCAGAGTTCCAGTACTACTGAAAACATTTTGACTACATACTGTGTGACTTCCTTAAACCAGTCTGCTATTTTTAAAGCTAAATTGTCTACACCTACATTCGACCGAGCACACACCAAACTTTTGCGCCGCTGTTAGGATTAGCCGCACATTGGGTTAAAACTAGTGTTCGGATCGGTTCCACTGGAACCGACTAGAACCGGAACCGGAACCGGATCCGCAACCGAAGGTGATAGTAGAACCGGAACCGGAACCGGAAACTATGTAATTTCGGAACCGATAGCAGTTTTCAGGTTTCTGTGAAAACAAAATTTTTTGCTCGACAGTGAACGTTAGTTTATATTTCTGATACGTCTCCAATGGACTAAATTGGGCCTAAAATTTAAAAATTTCTCCACATTTTTTCTGTAGGCTGCCGTCCCACGCCGCTGGAAATTTTTGGCTTAGTATTCCCTACTTTTCTCATTATGAAAGCGTATCAATGTGTATCAACATCTAGGCATCAGTTACGTCCTTGTGTTACAGGACTTGTTTGTGCAAAATACGGGGCAAATGCTCACGATTTTAAAGTTTTGTTCACCAAAATTGAAATTTTGCTCAAATTTAGCTTACCGCTCTAATGGGTCCCTCTTTGATTTTTTGGTCTTGCCGGCAAAAAATTTCTGATACGTCTTCAATTCACAAAATTCGGCTTAAAAATCAAAATTTTCTCCAAATTTTTCCTGGGGGCTGCCGTCCCCAGACCCGTGCAACTTTCTATTCCTGGATTTTATCTTTCATTAAAGCTACGCATGTGTACACGAGTGTGCCTTATGCTACATTTACTTGTGTACCACTCTTGTCAAATGTGAGGATCCCCTTTTGTTTTCATTTCCGACTGCTAAGACTTTCGTTACGTCTCCAATTACCAAAATCGGCCCAAAACAAAAGATTTGTAGTAAATTATTTATTTCATATGGGCGGCCGACCCTAGATCCTTGCAACTCTTGTGGGTGGGTTTATCTTTCATGATATCATTATCATGTGACCATGGGTGCATTGTGTACATACACTAGTTTAACATACACTGTGTAGTGTATTGTTTTAGCTATTTTACAAATGCAAATATTAATTTTTTAGTGAATTCGTGGTCTGTAACGTCAATAAACTTCGTAAACTGTCCAGATTTGCTAGCTTCCCGAAACTCGAAGCTCGCCGGCTTGTCGCTTGTGTAATTTTCATTGCCTTGAGATCCAGTATCTTTTTACATGCGTTTCGGGTAAAAAAATTAGCATTGTTTGAACGAAATATGTTATTTTGAGTAGTTTTTGGTTAAAATTGCAGATAAGTGCATTTTTATAGGTCTCAAAAAATTAAAAAGCCATTTTCCGCCAGAATTTTTTTATTGGCTGAGCTGTTTCTTGTCAAAAATTTTGGTCAAGTTAGCTTGTGGACCCTCGATGGCCCATAAAATGTTTTCAGCTCCAGCTTCACTTTCAATGCCGCTCAAGTCGATGCTGCAAACACAAAATTTGCAAAACCAAGTGCATTCATCATCAATGATATTGGATGTCAAAACTTAGTACCGGCATATGAAGCTTTAGAAGTGAAACAAGTGTGATGACTATTAACAGCACTCAGATAAACGCGAAAACTATAAACCGCATTGAAAGGAAAAAATGTGTCTAGTAACTATACTTTAAAAATAACTAATGGAACCGGAACCGGAACCGGAACCGTTAGGCTGGAGCCGGAACCGATTTGGAACCGGAACCGGAACCGATTTTACCGGCTAGAACCGGAACCGGAACCGATTCGAAAATTCGAAACTAATCCGAACACTAGTTAAAACTATGCAGCCACTGTCGTGATTTTACCTGATCCCGGTTGATCTTGGAGCGCATTTTCTATGCGCTATATGCGCTATTTGCGCTAAAGCGCTATCAAATTTGCTATATGCGCTATTTGCGCTATATGCGCTATCGAAGGTGCTATACAGTACATTGCAAAAAAAAGTTTCCAATTCGTTACTGGTAACGAACATTCGTTACCAGAAAAAGACGAAGCTTCGTAGGACCAAGGTTTGTCCTAAAAGACGAAGCTTGGTCCAAAAAGACGAACGTTTGTCCAAAAAGACAAAGCTTCGTTACCAAAAAAAACGAAGGTTTGTCCAAAAGGACCAAGTGAATGTTATATTTTTTACTATAGATAAAACTTCTACAGAAAAATGCCAAGGGGGATTTGAACCACCCATTGCTAGTTTCCTTAGCATAACGCTCTACCACCTGAGCTACGCTGGTCTATTGGTGTTTGTGTTAATTTCCCGTTAAATAGTGATGCTAATCTTGGATAGCTCCTATAGCCCCTGAGGGTGCTTTTTGCGCTATTTAGGCGCTATTTTGTGCTAGTGGCTAATTTATTAAAATTTTGTGTACTTTTTGGTAAGTATACGGTCCCTCAATAAACAAAAAGAATTTTAAAAGTATTTTAAAACTTTTGTTTGTGTTCTGGACGTCGATATAAAAAATCGTGATCAAGTGAATCATCAAGTGAACCAAACTAACCATACTGAACTAACATATGACTAACCCGGAAAGTAGCGCTCCCGCACTTTCGAGGGGGCGCACTGTACGCAGCAACAGCGGCTTGCTAAACCTCTCCTTGCCCTACCATTTATTGAGTTTAATCGCAGTAAAATTCAAACAGTTATACAGTTACAAACCAGCAATGCACGTAGTACGCATTACAAAACAAGTGCACTACAAAGGGGAGGCGGGAGGGCAGTCCGCTAAACTACAGACACGGTGGACTGACCACAAGAATATATATACTATTGTATCGACTGTCGCAACCGCGATACAATATGAACATGTTTGCTTTTTGTAATGACATTGGTTTTGTAATCTGAGCAACTACGATACTGTTTTCAACTGATACAAATTCAATACAATTCTCACATGTTATATCTTCTTGGATTCGTTGCCTATTAAAGAAATAATCTAAATTGGGTCTTTGGTCCTTTGTCCTGACACAGTGGTCGTGTCAGTTTTTGGTGTCAGGAGTGGTCGAAGGTCAGAGCCTCCTTTCCGGAAGAGTTTCCCGTGGACAATATGGATGCCATTCAAGTCCAAGCTTGGTAAAGTTGGCGATTTTTTTCAAAAGATCAAGTCGACTTTTTTGGAACGAAAGTAGTTGAAAGGTTTCATAAGCACATCAAGCAGAACAATGATCAAAGATGACAGTGACTTTCTTCATGCGTCGAGTATGACAATTTGTCGGCCTGTGATTCAAGTTCCTGTGTGTTGAATGAACAATTTTACACTGCTACACAGGGCATTTTTGTGATTTGAACTACATATTGTGCTTGTATATTGTGCTTATATACCCGTACCTTCGTTCTTGGTCTAGAACGCAGTTACGGTTGTGTTGTATTCCGGTCCAACTGACAATCTAAGTGTTCCGCCATACTACAAATGCAATATTTACTATTTGTTGATATATTGATTGCTTTGTTATAATATTTTGTTGCTAATTTGTAAGGTGCAATGTCTCAACAATCTTGCTTTCCTCAAGTCCCTTTAGTGGATCAATTCAACGCACGGCGAGGTGTCTGGAGCGGTGCAGAAAAGAAGTCGAAGGTCATATAAAAGATTGTGAAGATTCTGACGGGCGAACAAAGCCAAGATCCGCAGCCTCAAAGCAAGCCTGCAGACGATGCATGAAAATGGGCCACAGGATTTCAACCAACTTTTTATCCAGTTTGAACAGTCGGCAGCTGAACAGATGTAAATCGATTTCAAAGATGATCAAGAAAGGTGGGAAGATCTGGAATTCGTCAGCCATCGCCTCATCAACCAGGCGGGTCAATTTCTGGAGCGATTGGACCGAAGCGACAAATGCATCAGTTACCCCCATCTTCGAGAACAAGAAAACAGAATCAGAATATGCCGCAAGACTTTAGTGATAACTTTTCCCGATTGTTAAGCCTGCTCGAGTCACAACAAACAAATGCGGGCTCAACTAACCGAGGATTCCGAGGCAGTTTCTCCCAGGAGCTGGGCTGCCAAAACTCGAACTTCCGAAATTCCGGGGAAATCAGCTCAAGTGGAAGCAATTTTGGGATCGTTTCGAGGTCTCAATCGATAGAAACGACAAAGACATTTCGCCCTGTGGACAAATTCAACTATTTAATGGCTCAGTTAGAAGGTGAAGTTGAAGTGACCATTAACTCGCTGAACATGACAAACGAAAATTATTCCTGTGGCGGTCCAATGCTGAAAGCAAAGTACCGGAGACCAAAAAATGACTGTTACCCTTTTGTATGAGAAAAGACTGAACGAAGATGGCACCAGTTACGTGTGATATAAACAGTCTGAAACAGTTTTTGACGGAAATTAATTTGTCTGATGGGTAGCTTATCAGCTCTGGGCCAAAGAATTGACGATGATAATTTCGCCACCATAATTGTGTCCGAAACTACCACACAATGTTTTGGTTCCGCTCGAAATGTCGAAAGAAAAATTCTTTAACTGGTGGACGAACCCAACTGGTACGCAGAAAGCTTACAGATTACGCAACCAGAATAGAACGTGCAACCAAAGTTTCGTCAGTTACTAGTAACAATCACAGAGATGATCTTTTCGATTTACAAGCAGATTTTTTAGCGGCTGGAGAATATAGCACGAAAGTGAACTATGGACGTGGCACAGCAGTTCAAGGTTGGATTAAGTCCCGGCAAGGTGACTATGGAAAACAAACAAAAAAGAAAAAACGAAAATGCAAGAAATTTCAAAGGTCAAAGACGTTCGTCGCCAAATCGTAAAGAAGTGAAAAAGACCTGCGTATTCTGCGAAGGGTTTCACTGGTCTGATGAGTGTAAACGGTACACAACGGCAGATCAACGATATGAAAGAATCAAGAATCGGTGTACTAATTGTCTGCGTGAAGGTCATAAGCGTAGAGACTGCCAATCTCAAAAACCGTGTTTTCATTGCAAACGGGTCCGTAGCCATCACTCGTCGCTTTGTTTTGAAAAGTTTGGTCGAAAACAACGAGAAGGAGCCTAGGAAGCCGGCGAATCCCAAACACTCAATAGCCGCACCCCTGAAAATGAGTCAGCCATGCTTGCCTCTCAAGAGGAGGCAACTTTGCAGACGGCTGTATTCTCATGCCCGGCTCTTCGCAATTAAACTCGAGCGAGTTTTTTCAAAGTCAAATTCGGCTCCATCCGGGAGCCAACAGGTCGTACTGCTCAAAAATGAGCCCAAAAGTTGGGTCTAAGGTTGGTTAGTGGCCCTTCATTGATGGTTAATCGTTTTGCGTCAGATGAACCCATAAAAATGAACACAAAGTTGGCCAAAATAATGATCCGGAAACTTGATGGTTCTGTTGCTCAAATAGATGTTAGTGTGATTCCAAATGTATCTGGTAACGTAATGCGAGTTCCAGTGTACAACCGAAGGCTGCAGAGTTTAAGTCGAAAAGTAAAACTTGCGGATACACTAGTTAAAACCCGCACTTCAGAAAAAATTGAGCTGCTAATTGGAAATGACTACTATCTGGACTTTATCACGGGCGAAAAAATTGAAGTCGACGCAGGACTATATCTGCTTGGTTCAGAATTTGGGATCATCCTATCAGGTCGATTTCCATCGAAGCGTAATGACAACCAAGTCATGTCGATGTGTGGTTTCACTCACACTAAATTAGAAGGTCTCGATGATATCGTCTCTCTGCCAAAAACCGATGCCAACGTACTTAAAATTCCTGAGATGGCTAATTTTTGGTCGTTGGAAACACTAGGAATTAAGGATGACCCCGATTTAACAGAAGACGCTAAAGCTGCCGAAGATTTTCAAGAAAATTTAAGTTTCGAAAACGGCAGATATTCCGTCTCTTTACCGTGGAACGAAAAGGTGGATGGTCTTCAGGTCGATTACAAACTTTCGGTCGGTCGGCTCAACTCGCTGGTAAAGCGATTGAACGAAAATGCGGAG
>JASANF010000545.1:0-55664 GCA_030248245.1 Trissonchulus sp. WLG1_4
AAAATTTTGCCGACAAGCGGGAAGTGTTACAAGCATTTTTTGTGGTAAATTTTATATGAATTCATAGTTTATGACTGAGGAGTTTCTGACAAAATAATTCAATCAAATCCGTTTGATCCACTTAAAGAAATGGCCCTCGGATTTTAAGCCATGTGGCGTATCTCCACGCGCTACAAAGTATCAATATAAAACTCTAGGTACAACCGTGCACCCATAACGACCATACCTAGACAGAGTTACGTACACTTGATGCTTTGAATTTGAAAACGCCACAAAAAACTAAACTTAGTTTGCTACGCGACATTAACTCCTGAACTATCGTCAGTTGTGACATAATAGCCTATTGTTGTGAAAATTTCAATAATGTAAAACTGACTTAAAAGGTTAATTTGTTGCGCAAACTTTCACTGAATTCTCTTTCAGAACAGAAAATTGGGTTTTCAGGTTACATTGAGGTAAAAAGGACTCGAGTTTGCTGAAACGAAATTAACGGTCACTCAGAGTTAATTACCTCATTGATATATTAATCATAAGCTCTACACAAACAACTTCATGGCAGATTTTGGTTTATTATAGCATTTGGGTCATTATTAACACATTTGCATTTAGTCGTTAGCTTCTGCTTGCTATGTACTAAGTCTTGGCTAATACTAATTGCTTGTAAGTCTGCGCTTTAAACCTAGTCTATAAACCATTACGAAGTTGTACCTAAAAACTAATTGTATAACTTTAGGAAACGCCTATTATAAATATGATTCAAAATTTCCACTTTTAACTCTGGCTGACGTAGCTGGCTAGGCATCTCTTGGAAGGTACTAACCGTAATCACTAATCAGTCATTACTGTCATTGATCACGATATTTGCCCCCCACACCCGCCCGTTTGTATTGTATATGCCCCGGCCGGGTATACCGGTGGGTACTCGCAATTAAAAATAAACACGGCCGGACTGCCCCCCCCCCACACCCGCCCGTTTGTATTGTATATGCATGTGCTTGGTATATGCTAGTGTACTCGCATTAAATAAACATGGCTGGACTGAAGGCTGGCAAGCAAGTCACTACGCGCCACGCCGACTCAAAGGTGCTGTTCACATTTGTGCTGCGTACTACGCGCGACAATGGAGAGGTTGGCAAGCCGCCGTTGTGTAGTTATCGCGCCCTCGGGAGTGCGGGCGCGGGGTTAGTCCTACAGCGTGGCTGCGGTTACGGTACTGGGTTTGTTGCTCAGCGGTACAGCGGTGGCTTGCGAGCCGCAACTTAGCCAGCCCTTTCTCAAACGTGTTTGTGTTTGTGGATTCTAGCCTAAGCAACGGCAGGGCAGAGTTAACCCTTTAATTCCCAGAGCTGCCATTTGGCACATCATGTGATGAATATCCGATCGGGGGACATAAAACTTGATTTGTTCATTCTATTCAGCTGAACTGCAAATTGTTTTTTCAGAAAGCTTAGATCTTTATATTTAGTGGCCAAATTTTGAATCTTCTGCCACACAACAAAACCTATGCTTCCATAAGCAATGTGCAAATTTAACTTTTTTTCATCGCAAAAGTAGTATTTTCTTCGTGACCTCATCAAGATTTTGGGTTGCGCCGCCGCCAACTTTGTATGCATCAGATACAGCAAATGTTGTACTATTGCTAGCCTTCAATTATGGCAAGCGCACGACTTTTGTGTTAAATACGGGGTAGCAATACGTAACTGAACGAAGAGAGACGAACATACAACGTATTGCTCTCTCGCGGGTTGTGCGGGTTTAAAATTAAATTTTTCTGCTTTGATCATATTTTCAACCTAATGTGCCCGCTGCAGTGATGTAACAGCTTCGATCTGTGGGCGTGGGGGGGCTTGTCCTGACGTTTTGGGGGCTTGAACCTTGAACTGGCAAAAACGCTATTATTTCCAATTTCGGCCTACAAATGGAAAATTATTTGCAAAATTCGGACATTTCTTAGCGGTTTTTTCGCCTTTTGCTCATTTTTGAAGTATTTTACAGCTATCTGAGGCGATTTTTGAGTTTTCGGGCACTTTTTTCAGCAACATGGAGGGGGCTTGCCCGATGGGTCAAATCTGAGAGGGGCTTGCCCCCCCCCCCAGACCTTCCCATGTAAATCTGCGCTGTAGCCTATCAAAACATTAAGAAATATATATATGAAAAAACTGGAAACAAATTAGTGACAAGGAAATCTCAAGTGTTTGTATAGCAGCAGCTTCACTAGAAGTCGGGGCGGGTCGGGTCGGGTCGGGTTAGACATTAGCTCGGGTCGGGTCGGGTCGGGTTGTGAAATCTCGAACCGTTGCGAACTCTAGTTTTAATGCATTTATATATTTTAACAGGGATCTTGTATAAGCAATATCCATGCAAGCGAACTCAACCTAGTTGGTGTTTCAGGCAAGCCGGGCATGATGGGATTCACAGGGATGCCCGGACCCGCAGGCAACCCAGGAGTGCCAGGAGGGCGAGGGCCCCCGGGGATGCGAGGGGACAGGGGGCCGGCGGGGAAACAGGGCTCCAAGGGGGAGAAGGGCACGGACGGAAAAGGTACATAGCCTAATGTCAATGTTATCAGGTGTACGGCACAAAGGACCTGTCATCTCACAAAACTTCCCGATTGCCAAAAAATTATTCCTAAACGAAACGCGGTTTCACTGGGTGTCGTATGATGAAAATTCTTACGTTTTTTTTCTCCATAACTGATTAATATCAGTTTAAGGTGGTAGTTGCGTTTTCGAGGTTTTTGTGATTTCTATGTAAACTGTACGCCCACAGAACTATAATTACAAATGACGGCTGAGCACGAATTTTCGGCACAGTACTGTAAAGGTCAAAAGCCCCAGGCATGTCTCTCACTTTTCGAAATTTCACCTATGGACATTTTTAGAGGGCTTTAATTATAAGGACACACGTCAAATTTTCGGTGCGTTCGTTTGTAAGCTATTTTCTCAGTAAATTGACTAGTTATCGAAAAAGTGAGGGATATGCCTGGGGATTTTAGACGTATTAAAAACCTTGCCAACTTTCAGCCCCAACACGTAATCGTATAATTCATAGCTGTGGCGCAAATTTTTTGTAAAAAAGCATGAATTTTTGAAAGGACCAATTTTTAAACGCTTGTCGTAAAAAGACGACCAACGGTAGACTTTCAATACACAGCATAGTTTTAAGCAAAACATTGGTCTACTTAATGGAACAGACTGCGTGCGATTTGAATTTGTAAACGCTGAGCTATGGCTTTCAAAAAAAACACCTAAAAACGCAATTACCCCCTTAAGTAACCAGTTAACTTTACTGAACTGATTCAAAAGGCACTGACTTTAATGCCTATTCACACGGACACGAGGGCGCATGAGCGGACGCATTGCGTGGTGCACGCTATGGCGTACGTCTTGGCGGGCGGGAGCGGCCGCACTCTATTTTCACACTGCCTGCTGCATTATTGCACACAATGCGGTATACAAGTGTGCGTGTGCGCCCCCCCATGCGTCATGGCGTACGCGGTGCAATCCGCCATGGCGTACGCCATGGAGCAAAATGCGTCCTCGTGTGAATAGGCCTTTATACTGTAACGAACACACACTTAGTGGCGTTAGCCAACTGAACGGACATAAGTACGGCTGCAAGTATATAATTTAAGAGTATGAATTAGATCCTGCGGCAATGCTGTATGTTTCAGGTGGCCGTGGAGAGAGGGGCGACAAGGGTCCGCAGGGGGCGCCGGGTGGGCCGGGGGGGATGGGGGCCAGGGGGAAGAACGGACAGCCCGGACCCCCCGGACCCAATGGACCCCCTGGGGGGCCGGGAGTGCCGGGACCGAACGGAATGCCTGGGCCTCAGGGACCACAGGGACCCCCCGGGCCGCCGGGACACGACGCGGGATACTGCCCCTGCCCCCCACGAAGCAACGGAGGCGGGGGGTACAAGGCGAAGACCAGAAGCAAGAAGACTAAAAAGAAGACCTGATTATACCCACTTGGCTGGGCCTGGGCCATGCAGTATTGAACTGTCTGCACAGGTGCTAATCCTCTAGCTCAGGAATCCGTGTGATGTCAATAAAATTTGTGGCGGGTTCTGAAGCATTTGCTGTGGTGTCGTCCTAGTGCACCAACTAAACACACAACCAACACAAACACTGGAATATATTGCAAAATGTTTCTACAGAAAAAGCCAACAGGAACAGTACAGAATATATACACAAACATGACAACCATAACACAAGTGAACAAAACAATCAGATCGCTGATGCAATAAAACAAGCCACGCGATTGGTGCAAAGAGAAAAGGGCTGTGATAGCTAACTTGTCCGTGCACCACCAGTGGCACACGATGGAAACTGAGGGATTGGCATGTGGCGCCCATCCATACATCACCCCCCTCATCCCCCCCTGATGGACCAAAAATACCATAAATTTTGCAACACTTTGTAAAATCTTCTCAAAAAAGTGCCATTTTCACTAAATTTTGTCCAAATTTTCGAGAACCTGCCCTCTGGCCCCCCGATTTTTAGCAGGGGCCCCCACATACATGTGTGACCCCACCCCACCCCAGGCCTGCGTGTGAACCTTCACAAAATTCGCAGTCAATGCGGATTTGACAGTGCCGAATTTCGCTGATACATAAGACTGGGCCCAATTGCACAAAACATTATTATAATAATTGTTATTACAATTAACACCATTGTAAGTCCAAATTTTTTCACAAATTAACAAATTATGCACATTTGGACTATGTTACAATTGCAACCGGGCCTTGCTTGCGGACAAGTATGACAGGGCAACGCCAGGAAGTGGGCAAAAAACACAACTTCACATTAAGTATATATCAGCATTATAATAAAAACACAGCAGAAAGGTAAACGCTAGAAACGCAATAACAAATAAAAAATTTAAGTAGATATAAAGCAAACACAGAGCATGGAAATATACATAGTGTATAGGGATGGAAGTCTCGGTCTCGGTCTCGGTCAAAACCCGAGACTAGCCCAGTCTCGGTCTCGGTCTCGGTAGTCGAAAAGTCTCGGTTTGTACCCGGTCTCGGTTTTTCAAATCTATGAAAAATTTTACTGTGGTCCCCCCTTTGGTTTATATTTTTGGCAGAAAATTTTTTTCTGAAGTTTTTATTTCACCAAAATTTCACATCAAACAGTGAGATTCTGTCGATTTTTTTCCGAAAACAGCTTTACCGTGGTTGTTTAGTTTATCAGTAAACATAGTATATACACACACAAAAATGTATGTTTATGATTAGGTTTCTTATTTCATATTTTTTTCAAGTCTGTCTGTGTGATTATTATTATATTTTATTCTTTAATCTTTAGTGTTTGGCTGGTCAACTTTGTTATTCTGGCTTGACATACTTAACTGTAATATCCAATTAGTATGAGTTTAGCAAAAAATCAAAAATAAATCTGAAAGTTCAACTAGACGCACTAGTCAGAACTATGTAGTTCGGTAGAAGAGAGGGGAAGACTCTACTCCCAACTAAAGTTTAGTCCCCGGGGATTGAGGGCGCACAATTCACAGGGGTGTCACGCCGGAGGCAAAGAATGAAAGAGCGTCACGGCGCGCAGGACTAATTTTTTAACTAAAAACCCTTTTTATCTTGGGTGTATAGTTTAGCAGAACATTGGTAATTCCAATACAAGCTGAGCGATTTTTAACTAAATTCAGCCAAACAGTGTCTGATATTGCTATTTTCTGGCGTGAACAAGGATAAATTGCGTCTGCTTTGGGACAGAGGTCAAAATTTCACAGGATTTAAGTAGACACGCCCCATACCCACACAAAAGGAGGAAAGAACCAGGAACGTAACCAACATTGCCGTGATGTAGCTGTTAATTATATATACATAAGGGGTGGATTTCACCACGGTGGTTTTTAAAAACCATGGTTTTATGTACGTCTGCATATAATTTGCACATAATTTCATTACGAAATATAGTCTGATTCGTTACGAATTACGTGAATTCTCTAAAACCATGGTTTTTGCTCAGTTGAAATTTAAAACCTGCAGCATAGCAGGTTTTTCTTCTGCTTAAGTTTCAACTAAGCAAAAACCATGGTTTAAGAAAATCTACGAAATTCGTAAGGAATCAGGCAATATTTCGTAATGAAATTATGTGCAAATCATGTAAAAACGTACGTAAAACCATGGTTTTAAAAACCACCGTGGTGAAATCCACCCAAGGTGTCTGACCATGGTCTTGTAAGTTTACCTTAAAACTTATAAAAAGTCATCAAACCAATAGGTGAAAAAATGGCAAAAAATGACCCAAAGTCTCGGTTTTGGCGGTCTCGGAAGTTGGTCTCGGTCTCGGTAGTCTCGGTTTCGTAGTCTCGGTCCCGGTCTCGGTCTCGGAAAAAAAACCGAGACTTCCATCCCTAATAGTGTAATACATATGTTCCATTGAGTGAATATAGCCTATGTCATTAAATTTACCAACGTTTGGTCTATTTTCAGTCCGCAAAGCCTATTTTAGTCAGACTAGCAGTTAGCACACATGCAGGACGGAGGAGGGAGGAATAGGAGGATCACCAAAAACCAACAATTTTGCAGTTTTTTAGATGGCTCAAGAGAGAAGGGTCCTAACATTTCCCCAAACCTCGAATTCTGTGCCCATTGCATGTCAACTAACCTTGGCGTTAAACGGACTGGACAACGTTTACGTGAATGTGGGGATAATACGTACCTATACAGCCATGATGACCATACATGTACACGAGGTCTCGGTCTGAGGGGGGGGCTTGTCCCAGAATTTTTGAAATTTTAGGGGGGCTTGTCCCGAGTTTTTGTCGGATGGAACGGACAAAAACGCAAAAATTTTCGAATTTTTGCCGAAATAAGGGAAATTTTCAGCAAATTTTGGTAATTTTTTTGCTTTTTGCTTCATTTTGAAGCATTTTACGGCAATCTGGGGCAATTTTCAGCGCAGAGTTCAGGCACCTTTTTTGAAGGGGGGCTTGTCCCGGTGGGTCAAATCAGAAGGGGGGCTTGTCCCGGAATCTCAAATCTGGCGGGGCTTGCCCCCCCCCCAGACCCCCCCATGTACATCTGTGGTGATGACACACAAAAGTTCAGCCAAAGCAGACAGAAGCGCGAGCGTTAAAATAGCTGGTCGTGATCACATACAAACGCACATTTGCCTCGTGAAATTATAATTTCAGTTTGATCGTGACAAGCTACAGCCGTGATAACCTAACGTCCAAATAGGTAGTTTACAGATGTTTACGTACATTTAAGTATTAGTCATGATGAGCGCATAAATTATTCAGTTTTTAATCAACTGACAAATTCAACATAATATTGTCTTGCTTTCACTGGCAGAATAGTGGACAGAATAGAGCGTAGATTAACTTATCTGCTGTCTATAATGTTGATTAACTTTATATGTACTCGTATGTACCATCGCGGCTGTTTATTATTATGGGGGCAAAAAAACTAGATAAATGCTGTATACTATCCCGACTGTTTCGTATATTATGATCGTTCTCATGACGAATGTATTCCATTCCATCAACCAGCACTCCACTCTCCACATTTACGTGTGTTATGTTACAAGGATTTTGTGCAAAATACTGTGCATTTGCACAATTGAAAAGTATTTTGCACAGTCCAAAATTATTTTGCACAAGCTTCCAGTCCTGAAGAATTAACGGTCCGACTTCCTCTGTCCACAAAGTTTCACCTCTTTGGTTCAGTGCCCCAGGCACGCCACCTGTTGGCCATTTCAAAAAATTTCTGAGTTGTCTACCCTACAGCTGTCTACATTTAATCCCACTCTTGATCCACCATAAATACCCCAAATTTTGGGAAATTTTGGAAAATTACCAAAAAAAGTGCCATTTTTACTAATTTTTGCCCAAATTTTGGGGACCCTCACCCCGTCCTCGATTTTGAGAGTGGGGGGTGGGGGCGGTCAACTTTAGCCTAACAAATTGAAAAACTCCCCATTTTTCCTGTGCGTGCCGCCCCCAGACCCCTGCAACTTAGTAGGTTTCTTGTTGTTATCTTTTATTAAAAACTTAATTACATATGTGTGAATGAGTATATGCTGCATCCTGCATCTACATACATTACGCTTGTTGATGTGAGTCTTCCCTTCGGTTTTAATTTCCCATCTTTTTTCTACATCTAATTTCGGTTTCTGTTCTCAAAGTTGCCCAACCGTTCCCGGAAGTATTGCAAAAATTGCTTTTTGTATGCAAGTTTGTTCAATAGAAAAAGCTCTGGCTTCTGGGGGCTGTCGCACCCAGACCCCCGCAATCACCCTAGTTTATAGACAAAGTGTAGCTTAAATGTGGCCGGGTGCGATCCCCCTTTTCACACCAAATCTGAAATTCCGGCTACGTCTTTGCTTCAATACATGCCTGTTTCTATGTCCTCGCAACCACATTGGTAACGAAGAGACATGTAAAAGCTCAGTCAAATTTTGCAATTGTGCAATGTTAATTTTGTGCCTGTGGAATTTTTTAACCTTCTTTCAGGCTTAGTGGGCTAAAATTTGGCTATTCAAAATTTGCACACTACAAAAGTAAAATGCACAGTCAAAAATTTGCACATATTTTGCACACTATCGAAAACTAATTATTTATCATTCATTAGTCCTAGGGTGAATCTAGTTAGTGCTAGGACGCGTCTGGGTAGTGCTAGGGTGAATCTACTTAGTGCTAGGGTGAGTCTTATTAGTGCTAGGCTAAATCTAGTGCTAGGGTGAGCTAAAACTTTCAAGAAATGGATTAAAAGTGCTAGGGTGAGAATCAACCTAATTAAACAGGTGTCCGAACTTAATGAATGGCCTAAAGTGAATGAATAGCTTTAAATTGGAATATACCAAAACGTAAGGATGCACCACGATGGATGAACCGACCCGCCTACCCGTAAAAATGGGTATAGAAGGAGGGACAAAGTTCATTCTTTTATTTTATTTCAGTCAAATTTTGTTAAAAAATAGTAAAAAACATTGTTGAAACAGTTTAAACAAACTGGAAACAAGGGGTGTGCGTATACTGAATTTGATGCATTGCAGTCTATGATGTACTTTAAACTAAATTTCCAGCCTGAGTTTAAATTGGGTGTTCCTATACGGAAGATGATGCATACTCACTCACTCTCACTCAGTGCAGAGTGTGCGTATACGGAAGAATTACCCTCTCACACTCACTATTCAGTATTCACTGCAACCACAAGGTGGCCTACACAGATTTACAAAAATTTAGTGCACTACTGAACCAGAATTACGACGCACAGTTGGTTCACTAAGGAAAAAGGTTAACTGTATTGCTTTCGCAGGACAATACCATCACGTGACGTTGCTTACCGTCGTTGTTACTAAAAAATGACGGGCTAACAACTGTGAGAGGACCTCTTGCTAATATTACAATTACACAATACTAAACAGATGGCACAACAGTTGGACAGTGAGAAGCAAAAGCAATAAAGCACAAGTAATTACATAAACATTCCATAATATTGCCACCAACAGCCGGCATACGGTAATGATTAGTTTTAATATACTAGTTGTATTGAGACAAGACAACAGCCCAGTGAATGTGCACTGAATCATTTGAGCATGAGTTGGCTGTGGTCGTTGAGTTGGGGCTCGGACTTGAACTTGCGTCTGGAGAAGAGCAGACTCTTGAGACTGAGGGTGCTCTTGCTGAGATGCTTGGAGTCCGCCAGCCCGCCCCCCTGTCCTTGTTTCTGCTTCAGGTGCTTCATGCTGCCGTATGACGTGCCCCCCGTGCTCCACTCCGCACCCACGTCCTGGCTACAACACGCACACACACACACACACACACACAGTCAGCAGTGCCATCCAAAATGCATTTTGACACACATGTTTAGCATTCACTCGGTTTTAGTAATTCGGCCCAATTCCATATAACTATCACGTGCTATAACGTGACACGGTTTGCTATGACCCCAATGGGTCGTGCTATAACGACACTCAGCCCGTGTGAATACAAACTACTTGCGATTTCAAAAAATTAGCTGGACAAAAACAAAGAAACGTTGACAATTGACATATTCGGCACGCGCGTACATGCCTTCGGGAGCGCGTAAGAATAACTTTGGGCAAATCGATACTATCAAGAATACATAAATAATAGTGTCTCACTCTATATAGATGAAGAGTGAGACACTCTCCTTCCTGCCTGTCTTCTAGCGCAGGCAGATGCGCTCGTCGTTTTCAGGTCACATGTTGACGTTTTGTGAAACATGTGGCTGGCCAATCAGAAGCCAGCTCCGCTTCTGATTAGCCAGACGCCTGTGCACGCGCTCCAATCAGCACGCTCGTGCGCACGTGCCCTAATCCAAGTGTAAACGACGCAAAACTGTTTCTAAATTCCACCCTATGACATCAGTGTCCACGCCTGACAACTTGGTACCAAAGTCACTAGGTTAGCTATATTCAGGGTGGGGGGGAATGAAGGGAATTCCCACTCCGAAATTTTTTACCAGTGATTTTTTACACAAGGTTCCGCCCTTTGGTTTTTATGGTCCGGCCGAACAATTTTTTTTACTTCTCCAATTGACCAAATTTGGCCTAAGAATCAAAAAATTTCCCCAATTTTTTTCTGGGGGCTGCCGCTCCCAGACCCCTACGACTCTGCGGCTTACAATTCCTTGTTATTATCCTTGTTATTCCTTGTTATTATCCTTCATCGAAGCCTATGCATGTATACACGAGTAAATTATGCTGCATTTGCATGTCTACACGAGTATATTATGCTGCATTTAGTTGTGTAATACACTGTCTTCTCTCTGATGTGACGTTCCCATCATACGTCTCCAGTTGACCGAATTCGACCTAAAAATTGAAAAATTCTCCATTTTTCCCTGGGTACACCACTGGCTTTTACTACATACAAACCGACTTAATTCATTGTCCTTGATATGGCTGCGGCTATAAAGAGATATATACCGTAAAGCTGAAAAACGCAATTATAAAAAGTGAAAAAATTTCTTCAGACCTCCGCCCCCCCCCGAAATTGAAATCTGGGACCGCCAGTGCTGGACACAAAAAAAACTTGACATACAGTGAATTGAAAAAAGTCAACAGAGATGACATACAGTGAATTGAAAAAAGTCAACAGAGAGTTCAGTGACTTTGCTACTCCCTGAAAATCTAAAAAACTGCAAAAAATTGAAAAAAACACATTTACCTTACCAATACACATTATAATCAGCGCACACTACCAATAATCTGCTGAAACGGGAACAAAAAGGTAGAAAAACTATCATGGGCAAAAAAACAAAAAACCCAACCAGACCGCTCATGACAAAAAATTAACACTGAAATGGCTGTAATGGCGGCCAGCGTGCTGATTGGAGCACGTGAGGTCGCCTTGCTGATTGGAGCACGTGCACAGGCGTCTGGCTAATCAGAAGCGAAGCTGGCTTCTGATTGGCCAGCCACATGTTTCACAAAACGTCAACATGTGACCTGAAAACGACGAGCACATCTGCCTGCGCTATAAACACAGGCAGGATGGCGAGTGTCTCACTCTTCTTCAATAAAGAATGAGACGCTGTTATGTACTCTTGATAGTATATTATGTAAAATATAGTAAAATTTTTATCTGAAATAGAGTACTTTTCGTAACTTACAATATATACCTATATAAATTATCAGAGTCTGCAAAACCGTGCTACTACTCAGCCTCAAGCCCGGTTCATAGTTGTCCCTGTCCGTAACGGCTGTCCGTGTCCGTAAAGCCCAATTCATACTTGTCCTTAAGGACAAAGGGACAGGGACAAGGACAAACTTCGGTCAGCTCCTGTGAAGAATTAATAGAAGCGTTTCGGCTAATTTTTTGCATACGACCTGGAAATGACCTCAGCCATCTCAGGGTTTTTTTGAAAACGGAAGGTAGGTCCAAGTTGTGTCCGGCGAAAAAAAATTGTGTCCCGTAACCGTCGACTGTGTTTGGGTACCAGTTCGGCCGTTCGAGTCAAGTATATAATAATAATAAGCCGCCACCCCCCCCCCCCCCGAAATTTTTCCCGACTGAAATGACTCAAGGGTCTCCCCCCTTTGGTTTTTACGGGCGGCTCTAAAAATTTTCCCTTACGTTTACGTCTCCCAATTTTTTTCTATGGGCTGTTGCCCCCACAACTCTTTACCTTAGTGTCCTTTGGTTTCATCTTTCATAAAGTAAAAATAAATGTGCAGTGGCGTACCCAGAAATTTGCAAAGCGGCAGCTGGTGTACAGCCAAAAGTTTTAGCCGCGCTAGTAAGTGAAACACTGAATTCGCCTATGATGGTTGCGGCTGCGGGGCTGGGGGCGGCAGCCCTCAGAAGCTAGAGCTTTTTTAAGATCTTTATGCAAACTTACATAGAAAAAGCAATTTTTGCAACACTTGCAAGTATGTACGTTTGGACAAATTTGAGCTTAGAAAACAAAATTAGATGCATGGGAAATTTTTTGTAGCGGGGAAATTAAAACCAAAGGGAAGACCCATATCTGCAAGCGTTTTGCATGAGTAGATGCTACATAATGTATATACTCATTCACAGTGGCGTAGCCAGGAAAAAATTTCGGGAAGGGAATGAATTTTAGATTTTTTGAAATGTGCTAAAATGCACCTAATTGCAATTTCAACACAAACTAGTCGGGTGGCTACAACGGGTTGCCGACAATGGGTAGAGGACCCTCTATTCTAAGCAAAGGACCCTCTATTCTAGGTAGAGGACCCTCTTTTGTGTTCAGGAGCTCAAATTACCCCTAGAAACTTCAAAATCTCAATTTCGAAAATTTGACCCCTTTGACCCCCTGGGGCATGGTACCCTAGGGAGGGGGCTTGGCGGGGTCCACGAGGGTTCTAGGCAAAAATGGACCCCGGATTCGTGTTCAGGAGGCCAGATTACCCCTAGAAACATCAAAATCTCAATTTCGAAAAATTGACCCCTATGACCCCTGGACACCCTAGGAGGGGTACCCTGAGGGGGTCATAGAAGGGTCCAGGGGGGATGTAGGTAAAAATGGACCTCGGATTCGTCTTCAGAGGCCCAAATTACCCCCAGAACCATCAAAATCTCACTTTCGAAAATTTGACCCCTGAGGACCCACTCATTTGAAAGCTCTGTTAATTTGCTGACGAATGACGCTTAAACTATTATTGTACCACTACTGTATCAAAAGTTATGCCCCCCGAAAACATATAAGTCAGCGGTGACCTATAGCTTTTTTGGTATCAAATAAAAGCTCTAACTCTTAGGTATCCAACAGCGAAAACTAAATCTTTTTACGCGGTAGTTGAAAAAAATTATGACCAAAACCATGGCGGTGTTCCAGTATTATTAATATTTCAAATGTATTTTGACGCTATTGGGAACCTAAAAAAGTTATTCCCAAAACCGTGGTGGCTGAAAAACATTATTATGTGGTCAAAGACGTTTTTCCGTACATAAGTCAGCGTTAACGTATAGCTTTTTTGGTATCAAATGAAAGCCCGTCTTCTGCCCTGTCAAACTTTGAAAACTAGAACCTTTTACGTGGTACTTGAAATAAGTTATGGTCAAAAGTACTTTTTAGAAAAGAATTTTGTTCGAAAAAATTTCCCCTCTACTACTCACACCATAAACGTATTGAACAAAGTTCGTAAAAATTGAAATCGTTATAACTTGCGTCAACCTTGACGTAGAAACACAAAATTGACAGCATTCAACTCAGAACTGAAGGGGCTTTCGGATGATACCTCACATGACGTTTACGCACGCAACGGCCAGTCACGTATGACTATTATTTTTATACTGACCATTGGTCGCCATTTACGTCATCATGCGACATATCAACTGATAGCTCTTGACAAGCGCAAGCATATAAAACAAATTTCACGTCGATACCATAACCCTAACAAACGTTATGGCTCCTGGAATTTTTCCCTTTAGTGACTACCTATAAGCACCTCATAGCATTGTAATTCAACTTTTAACTAAATTTGAAAAAGTTTTTAAACAATTTTCATTGTCATACATTAACTTACGTCAGGTACTAGATTTGGTCGAACTAGTCTAAACTAGACGCGCTTGTCAAATTTGAAGTGAAATTGTCAAATTCAATTTTGAAGTAAAATTTAAAATTTTTTGAAAACGATTTTATTGTCAAACACTGTTTGACCTCACGTTGTAGATCTAGTCTAACTAGTCTAAACTAGGCGCACTAGTCTTGTAATAATAATTTATATATATATATATATATATATATATATATATATATATATATATATATATATATATATATATATATATATATATATATATATATATATATATATATCATATATCACATGTGTGTGTCTGTGTGTGTTTTCTGTTTGTGTATGTTGTGGATGGACCGGAGTTCCGGTTCCGGTTCCGGTTCCGGTATTTTAAAACCGGAACCGGAACCGGAACCACTAATTCTCTGACAAAGGATTTTGCTTTTAATTTTGTGCTGTTCGTCCATAAAAATTTTCCGATAGGCCTCCAATTGACCCAATCGGCCTAAAAATCAAAAATTTCTTCAGAATTTATTCTGGCGAACCTCTTGCGACACTGTAGTTAGTTTAGACTTCTTTAGTTTAGTCTTCTTATTGTTCTCTTTCATCAAAGCTCATGCGCCCAATATATTATGTACTGTACGCGTATACATCAAGCATACTTATATATACATATAAATTTATATATATACTAAATGAGTAGATTGTTATCGTTTGTGCTTTATTGTCCTAAAAGGGTTATTATAATATTATAGCATATGCTAGTATATACTAGTACTACATACAAATAGCTTCTGATTTTTTATTCTAGGATTATTTCTCATTTTGCAATGCTTATTCTTTATCCACAATGCTAGGCTTCTGTGTCCAATTTCTTGTATTACTTCAACTACCTCAATGAAAGCCGAAGGTCCTCGGTTGTTCACGCTACATTGAAAATTTTGTAATCTGTGTAAACTTTACTGTCTAACATCTAAGAGGGGGGCGACGCTACAGCCGCCCCCTGCCCCCCAATTTTCTTCAAGCGGATTGGTACACAAGGGTTTCCTTTTGGTTTTTATCGCCCGGTCGAAAAAAATTTCAGATACCTCCCCCAATTGAACAAATTCAACCTAAAAATCAAAAATTTTCCAATTTTTTCTTGGGGGCTGCCGCCCCCAGACCCTTGTGAGTTTGTCTTAGTTGCTTTTATGATTATCTTTCTTAAAAGCGTGTGTACGTGTACACATGAGTGCATTGTGGACAGTTTACTTGCTTAGTACACTATATCGTTTATCCTTTTAGCTGTGTTACCGTTGCCAAATCGCCAATTTCATAGTGAATTCGCGGTCAATAATGCCAAAAAATTTCCGGCCTATGGAAACTCATCGACTCGCGGATGTGTATATATATAATTTTTTGTTTTGAGCCCCACTATCACTTTCGATTGCACTCTAGTCAGTGGTCAGAAAATAGCACTCTTTTTGAACGAAGTATGCTCAGGTGTGTGTTGTTTTTGGCCTCAAAATTCGGGAAAATTTTTGAGTGCATTTTAACGCATTTCAAAAAATTCTGTGTTCTTTTAAAAAGGGGTTGCGGGGATTTTTTGCGTAAAAACTGTCTATATTCAAAATCTGGGGACTGTTAGAAGGGTAGTAAAAATGTGAGTAAACGTATATAAACAAAAAATTTTTTTGAAAATATTGCAAAATATAGGGTCTTTTTGAAGGGGGTTCCGGTTCCGGTTCCCGTATTTTTAGGTGGTTCCGGTTCCGGTAGTTTTAGGGTTCCGGTCGATCCCTGATATATATTTTATATATATATATATATATATATATATATATATATATATATATATATATATATATATATATATATATATATATATATATATATATATATATATATATGTTATCCTATTAATAATGATAATGGAAGCATCGACTAGCTGTACCCTGAATCTGATCGTACCAGATGTGCTATCTAGACGTTTACCTATCGATTAGCGTGCAGCCTCCAGGTTCTCAAGTTATACGCCACGTAAGACGTAGTTATTTGTTTGTTGCTATAAGCAACGTTTAATACATTAATAATGAAAACCCAATGCATAGTATCGACTTCATCCAACAGTCAATAAGAAGCGCCATTACTTTTTATTTTTGTAACTTACAGTCTGTATGATTTTTAAGGAACGTAAATTGGAGTTATTTTTACTCCGCAAATCCTCCGCGACAGACCACTTTAGTAGTTAGTCAATTTTGAAAATTAACCAGAAAAACTGAAATAACTTTTGCTATGAACGTCGCATAAGAATGATATCACTGGATAGACAATTTTTAGCGCTTTCCAATGAAATGTCACATGACTGCGCCACTTTCTGAAAATGGGTCTAAAATTGAAATGAAAAAATATGGCGTCCATTCAACGTTACTTCACAGGGTCATGTGACCCATCATTTGAAAGCTCTATTAATTTGCTGACAAATGACGCTTAAACTATTTCTGTACCACTACTGTATCAAAAGTTATGGCCCCCGAAAACTTTAACTAAAAAGGGCTGACTATACAGATCACACCATATGGGATCAAATCTGTATGGAAAAGCATTTGGCCTAAAATTTTGAAATTTTTTGCAAATTTTAAAATGTAAAATAAAATAGACTTGCTTGAATAAAAGTCTATATATATATATATATATATATATATATATATATATATATATATATATATATATATATATATATATATATATATATATATATATATATATATATATATATATATATATATATATATATATATATATACATACACGCACACACACACATACAGACTACCGTCGGACACGGACACGGACAACTACGGACAGTTCCGCACTACTACGAACTAGGCTTTATAAGGCAATCAAAATGAGCTATTAACACGCTAGCTACATGTGAAGAGAAATCGCGAGCGGAAATTTCACATTGCTCTCGGAATAGTGACTGCCAATTTCTCCCCACCAACGTCATTTTTATATATTTCAGCATATTCTTACACGGACATCTAAAAAAGACCAGGAGTTATATTGGGACGTATGGACGCAGCCGCACAAGCTGATAACAGTTGCGCGCAGCATCGACTAACCCTGTACTTTGTCGGTTACCGACCACTGCCACACAAAATCAGTGGCATATCCAAGACCCCCCTGACAAAAGTGGGGGACTGCATGTAGGCGTATACCGTTTGTGTTGTGGGTGGTGTGGCTTGTGCTGGAGCCTGAGGGGGCTTGTGAGGGAGGAGTTGGTGGAGAGGGTGCTGGCGGTGCTGTATCCGGAGGACGGGGGGTCGTGGGTGTGGGGGCGGGGGGAGGCGAGACGGAGCAGCAGGTGGTCCCCCGCCTGTCGGATCAGACTGACCACCTCCTCGTGCGCGGCCCACTTGCAGTCCCGCTCGCCGATGCCCACGATGTAGTCGCCCACCAACACGCCCGCCAGCTAAAACACAACACCACTCCACTCTCACATTACCTGGCTTAGGGCAAAACAAGTACTAACAAACAAGCACATGAAACTCAATATCCTATATAATTAATATGTTTAATTAATATGTTTAAAACAAACTATCCTAAATATAGTGATAATTATGATAATAGGGTCACGTGACCTTGGAAGGGCTGGCTTTGATGTTCTAAACATGAGATAAGCTTACATTATAATGGACGTGGCCCGGTTCTCTGGTTCCAAGTCAATAAAGTTGGAGTTATTTTATTATCAAAATTAATCTTACGTTTTTCGGCACATAAGTTAGCGGTAACCTATAGTTTTCATGGTGTCAAATGAAAGCTGTTCTTATATCCTATCTGGGCCCAATTTTTCGAAAAAAATGTTTTCCGTTTAAGTTCTCCGTTTAAAAGCTCTCCGTTTAAGTTCTCCATTTAAATGTTCTCCGTTTAAAGCTTTCCGTTTAAATGTTCTCCGTTTATTTAAACGGAGAAATCGAGTTCTCCGTTTATTTAAACGACAAACCTATATGATTGCACACATTTATTTCAAAATGTTCTCCGTTTAAGTTCTCCGTTTAAAATTTTTAGATTTTTCGAAGCCTACGACTTGAATTTAAACGGAGAACTTATTTAATTTCGACAGCAGTTTTTCGAAGCTCTCCGTTTAAGTTCTCCGTTTAAATGTTCTCCGTTTAATTAAACGGAGAACTCGAGTTCTCCGTTTAAATTGATATTTCAGTGAAAAATGTTCCTTATTTAGAATGTTCCCCGATTGAAGTGTTCTATAATGCAACAGTTCTCCGTTTAAATGTTCTCCGTTTTTAAAAACGGAGAACTTTTAAACGGAGCTAGCAACCTCCGTTTATTTAAACGGAGAACTTGCTGCGCCAACAGAAATCAAGTTACAAATGAAGCCTGGGCACAAATTTTTGTCACAGTATATACTGAATAGAAAGAGGATGCCCCAATTTAAAAAGAATGAAAGAAATGGAGGCGCCGGGAATCGAACCCGTGCCGCCTGCTTCGAAGTCAAGCATGCTACCACTACACCACAGCCCCCGAGTCTCATAGGCCCTAATTCTCATTTACAGCGTATATACTGAAAAGATCACAATCCCTAGGCATGTTTCTCACTTTTTCAAAATTTCACCTATGGACATATTTAGAGGACTTTAATTACAAGAAAATGCGTCAAAATTTCGGTGTGTTCGTTTCTAAGCTATTTTCTCAGTAACTTGACTAGTCATTTAAAAAGTTGGGGGAGATGCCTGGGTATTTTAATTATGTCAAAAACCGTACCACCTTTCAGCCCCAACAGGTAATCGTATGATTCAAAGCTGTGGCGCACGTGAGTTTCTAAACGCTGAGCTGTGGTTTTCCAAAAAATATCTAAAAACGCAATTACCCCCTTAAATTGAGGTGTAATAAATATGGTGGTGTCACAGGGAAATTTTCTCCCCCGGAAAAATATCCCTAGGGAAATTTTTCTCCTAGGAATAATATCCCTAGGGATATTTTCCTCCATTATATGGGGGAAAAATTTCCCTGACTAAAATTTTAATACTATTTGACAGTTGCTATGATTAGCCAGGTAAATATTCAATTTTAAGATTAATATATTTAACCCTTTGCTGCATGAAAGTTCAAAAATGTACTAAGTCCTGTCATTGGCTGGGTTTTGATCCGTCAGCACAGACGGGGCCTGCGTCACAGGGACAGCTTCGTGGCAAGACTGTCATGCCTAGCCACTTGACCACCGGCGCTTCACTCGGATACCTAAGAGATGCCTTAGGATGCCTCGTGAAGTAACAGATTCTGTGAAACAGAAAGCCGACAGGTTTCACTAGGATACCTAAGGCATCCTCGTGAAGTAACAGATTCTGTGAAACAGAAAGCCGACAGGTTTCGCTAGTGTAAGATTTGTTTAACTAATAGTGCAATTTTGATTCTGATGTAACAGTATGTATGCGGGAAAGGGTTAAAATGATAGAAGCGGAGATAATATGTACATAATAGATGCTTTCTAATTATTGAAACTACTAATTTTTAGTGTTGAAACTATTGCTGAAGCTATTAATTTAACTTTCGAAAAACTGAAAAAAAAACTAAGCGTGGCTATTTTTCAGATTTTATGGGGCAAAAACTTTGACCTTTGAACCATGACCATATCTACTGACCCATCTGCGCATATGGAATTCGATGCATTTTGGGCTAGAGGCAATTTGAATTTAAACTAAATTTCTAGGCTTAGTTTCAACTGGGTGTTCGCATACGTAATTTGATGCATACCCACCCACTCTCGCTCAGTGCAGAGTGTGCGCATACGGAAGAATTACCCATGACCATGAGTATTACCAAGAGTACATAATAGCTTCTCACTCTATATAGAAGAAGAGTGAGACATTCTCCAGCCTGTCTGTGTTCTAGCACAGGCAGATGCGCTGGTCGTTTTCAGACTACATGTTGACATTCTATTCAACATGTGGCTGACCAATCAGCGCGTAGATTCCCTGCGT
The DNA here is from genome assembly GCA_030248245.1 of Trissonchulus sp. WLG1_4. Lineage (NCBI taxonomy): Eukaryota > Metazoa > Nematoda > Enoplea > Enoplida > Ironidae > Trissonchulus > Trissonchulus sp. WLG1_4. Next base: position 19,960 of record JASANF010000545.1, read on the forward strand.
AACACACTTTAGTATATAATCGCTGATGCGTTGATAAGGATTAAGATAGGGATAAAAGCTTAATAACTCATTATTTATTCATAGTCTGCTTGCAAAAACATTAAAAAAGGTTTGCAAATACCTCTAGGGATATTTTGGCAAACTTTCAGCGAAATTGATTGAGAAACTTTTGAGATATAAACTTTTCTGAATTTCTTCAAAGTTTCTCAATCAATTTCGCTGAAAGTTTGCCGAAATATCCCCAAAGGTATTTGCAAACCTTTTTTAATGTTTTTACAAGCAGACTATGAATAAATAATGAGTTATTAACCTTTATCTCTATCCCGTTTTATGATTGGAGCACGTGCACAGGCGTCTGCCAATCAGAGAATAGAAGCTCGCTTCTGATTGGCCAGTCACATGTTGCATAGAATGTCAACATGTAGCCTGAAAACGACCAGCGCATCTGCCTGTGCTAGAACACAGGCAGGCTGGAGAGTGTCTCACTCTTCTTCTATTAGAGTGAGACGCTATTATGTACTCTTGGTATTACCATGCCCTTTGACCATGACGATGACCTCGCGCAGTTTGCAATGAATACGCGCTGGTTACGCGCGGGTAACCCGCGCTTCAATTTTTTTGACCCAAATCCACCCCAACCCACGGCCCACGGGTACCCACGCACCAATGAGGAACAACCCGTGTCCTCCCATGCAAAGACACTTTTTAGATATCATATGTAGATATTGGACAGCCAAAATTTTAGAGATTGCACAGTACGAATGTTATTAAGAAGGGCTTAAAGAAAGGTAATTTCGAGAAACATAGGTGGTCGGTCACTGGTCAGTTCTACTCTGTGACGTTATCAAACCAAAGCAAGTTGCCCCTAAAATGGACAAGGTTCCTTCCCGAAGATGACGGAAAAATTGTGTAAAAGACGGATATAATCAAGAGTACATAACAGCAAGGGTATGACACTCTCCCTATTATGCCTCTCCCTATTGGGCCTTTCGTCCAATGCGGAGCGCAAATTAGCCATTTTCTGAACGGTTTTGAGGGGGGTTTGAAGACGTAGTGCTCAAATGAGGGGGGTACCCCCCCTCAAAATAGGTCTCAACCGTGAAGGAACACAGCCATTTCTCAAAAAACTTTGAAATGACGCGAAAACACACAAGTCTGACTCTGGATATTCATCGAGGTTTCGTTTTACCCTTAAGTGGGGGGATCCTCTACACTTTATGGTATAGGTACCCTCAAACGTGGGAGGGTTTTTATATTTTCGGGTAATTGATTTTATGCTTCAAATATATTTAATAGATTTTTGAAAGTAATTTAGCATAACTATTGACGACTTGTACTACTTCGCTTTTGAGCAATTCGCTTTTGAGCCCAGTTTCCGGGTGGGTTCTTTTTGCCCGCCAATTCACAACTTTGGGCACTTTACAACTTTGTCGCATTATTATCAGCTTCTTGATGGACAAGCGAGCGGTTTGTTAATATCTGTCAATATCAGCTTCTTCAACATCCATTGTACTATACGAAAGACATAAATATCGATTAACCAGAATTTGGAAAATTCAACAAGGTGAATCATTAATTAAACAAGATGAGTCAGTAATATCAGTACTTGCAGCATTATGTATTCACATATTATTAATAAAATTTAATTCTAACTGACTGCGCCACATATCAATCGTTAAATAGTATTAAAATTTTAGGGAAATTTTTCCACCCCATATAATGGGGGAAAATACCCCTAGGGTATTTATTCCGGGGGGGAAAAATTTCCCTGTGACAGCGGTACAATAACTGCTATAATCTGCGACATTTGAAGCTATTCAAGTTATACTACTCAGATGAACTTTGGAGTTTTATTTTAGACTTTTTGCCAAAATAATCGGTTTAAAAATTTTAGTCCGGTTAAATAAACGGAAAATTGGAGTTCTCCGTTTTAATAAACGGATAGCTAGAGTTCTCCGTTTATTTAAACGGAGAACTTTAGAGTTATATTTTAGAATTCTTCCCAAAATAATCGTTCTAAAATTTTTAGAGTTCTCCGTTTAAGGGGGTAGTGTCGCGAAAGCAGTCGATTTTGAGCGACTATAAAACTTTTTCAGTGAAAGATAGGTCATTGTTATTTATATATTCTAAAAATATGTTTCAAGGCAAATATTTTTGCCAAGTTTCAGCAAAATTGATGCAGCATACAGTTAGCAGTGAAGCCGCAAAGTCGGAAAAATGACGTTTTGAAAACCTATTCACATTCGATATTTTCGTCACAATTAAAAAACTTTTTGTTTAAATTCTTTACACAGACTAAAAGCACATATGCTCTAGTTTTTGCACACAAAATTTAGTGCAAAATGTTTGAGTGGTTGCGGAGTAATACCTGTTTGAATTGTGAAATTGTGCGTAAACTGTGAAGTACTCACAGCAATAATGATAAATTGTGAAAAATTTAGACACTTATTTTAAAATCAAAAGAAAAACGTACCTTCATTTTTCATTTTTCTTATTTGTGGAAAAAAACTGTGCGTCAAAACATTACATGTACTTCACAAGCTGGCCAATCTGATATCTGCCTCGATTTTTTGAACTTTTATGTCTCTATTGTGTGATGTCTGGCTCACAAATGGTGATTGGTTCAAAATATTGGTAGATATTGGTAGTCTGGTGTCTGGCAGTATTTATTTGATACCATATGGCACTTCACTAGTTTCTCAGTGAACGTACAATTTCAAAGCAAAAAGCTCTCGTTTTGCAACCTATGAGCAAAACTGCTTTGGCGACACTACCACCTTAAATAAACGGAGAACTAAAGTTCTCCGTTTATTTAAACGGAGAACTTTGGAGTTCTATTCTAGAATTATTTCGAAAATAATCGTTCTAAAAATTTAGAGTTCTCCGTTTAAATAAACGGAGAACTTTTAAACGGAGAACTTTAAACGGAGAGCTTTTAAACGGAGAACTTCAACGGAGAACATTTTTTTCGAAAAACTGGGCCCTGATGCCGAAAACTAGAACTTTTTAACATCCAGCTAAAAAAAGTTATGGTGGAAATAGTTTTTACGTAAACTTAGTAATTTTCTAAAATATCACGCAACGTCCGTGTTACCATTGATATAACAACGAAAATGCTTCCATGAAGTCACCCATATAACTGTGATCCTAACACAAAACAGTTTTTACTTCATCAGTGACCATGGAGCCGGCAATATGGGTCCAAATCTGAAAGTTATTTTATTCTAAAACTTTATTTTGCATTTTTCGGTATATAAGTCAGCGTTAACGTATAGCTTTTTTGGTATCAAATAAAAGCCCATAGTCTGCCCTATCTAACAGTGAAAACTAGAACCTTTTACGTGGTTCCTGGACAAAGTTATAGCCTAAAGTTCTTTTAAGAAAACATTTTGTTCGAAAAAATTCCTCCGCGACTACTCACACCATATGCGTATTGACCAAAAGTTCGGAAAAATTGAAACCGTTATAACTTGCTTCAACGTTGACGTAGAAACATGAAATTGACGGCATTCTGCTAAGAAATTCAGGTAGGTACTTTCGAATGACACCTTACATGACGTTGACGGATGCCACGTTAAATCAGCGTTTAACTATTAATTAATACGGAACATTGGTTGGTTTTTACGTCATCGTGCGACCTATCAATCGATAGCTCTTGACAACCGGTACCATTTAAAAAAAAATTTCACGTCGATACCACAACCGTATAAAAAGTTATGGCTCCTGGACTTTTTCCCTTTTCTTGACTACCTGTAATCACCTCATATGCGATCAAGTCGCATTGCAAGTCAACTTTGACTCAAGTTTGAATTTTGAAAGTTTTTCCAAAACAAGTTTTATTGTTAAACACTGCGTGACTTCACGTTGTAGATCTGCGTGACTTCACGTTGTAGATCTAGTCCAACTAGTCTAAACTAGACGCACTAGACTTGTAATAATAATAATATAATAATAATATCCTATAATTCATACATGTAACGGGTAACAATCCCACCGGGTACACTGAAAATAACAGAAATTTAGCGGAATCTCCGAAAAAAAGTATCAGTTTTATATGCCTTTTGCACAGATGTTCGGCATCTTCCCGCCAAGACCCTCTATTTCAGGAGAGTATCTCCCCACCCCCCCCCCCTTGCATGTATGCCATATCAGACGTGTGCAATGATTCAGAGTGGAGGCAAGAGTGATCACCTGAGCCAAGCCGCCCGCCTCCACGGCCGAGATGAGCACTGGGGCGTCCCCGCGGACACTGAAGCCGTAGCCCAGGCCCCAGACCGTGCGCTGCAGACGAACCAGGCGGGGGGTGCTCCAATGGTTGCGACTGTGGAACACCGACAGGGGGCCCTGCAACACCACACACGCACACTCACACACACAGCAGTGGCCTAGGGGGGGGGGGACTAGCACAGGCGGGGGTGCTCCAATGGTTGCGACTGTGGAACACCGACAGGGGGCCCTGCAACACCACACACGCACACTCACACACACAGCAGTGGCCTAGGGGGGGGGGGACTAGCACAGGCGGGGGTGCTCCAATGGTTGCGACTGTGGAACACCGACAGGGGGCCCTGCAACACCACACACGCACACTCACACACACAGCAGTGGCCTAGGGGGGGGGGACTAGCACAGGCGGGGGTGCTCCAATGGTTGCGACTGTGGAACAACGACAGGGGGCCCTGCAACACCACACACTCACACTCGCACACACAGCAGTGGCCTAGGGGGGGGGGGGGGAAAAGCACAGGCGGGGGTGCTCCAATGGTTGCGACTGTGGAACACCGACAGGGGGCCCTGCAACACCACACACGCACACTCGCACACACAGCAGTGGCCTAGGGGGGGGACTAGCACAGGCGGGGGTGCTCCAATGGTTGCGACTGTGGAATACCGACAGGAGGCCCTGCAACACCACACACGCACACTCACGCACACTCGCACACACAGCAGTGGCCTAGGGGGGGGACTAGCACAGGCGGGGGTGCTCCAATGGTTGCGACTGTGGAACAACGACAGGGGGCCCTGCAACACCACACACGCACACTCGCACACACAGCAGTGGCCTAGGGGGGGAGGGGACTAGCACAGGCGGGGGTGCTCCAATGGTTGCGACTGTGGAACACCGACAGGGGGCCCTGCAACACCACACACGCACACTCGCACATACAGCAGTTGCCTAGGGGGGGACTAGCACAGGCGGGGGTGCTCCAATGGTTGCGACTGTGGAACACCGACAGGAGGCCCTGCAACACCACACACGCACACTCACGCACACTCGCACACACAGCAGTGGCCTAGGGGGGGGGGGGGGACTAGCACAGGCGGGGGTGCACCAATGGTTGCGACTGTGGAACAACGACAGGGGGCCCTGCAACACCACACACGCACACTCGCACACACAGCAGTGGCCTAGGGGGGGGGACTAGCACAGGCGGGGGTGCTCCAATGGTTGCGACTGTGGAACACCGACAGGGGGCCCTGCAACACCACACACGCACACTCGCACACACAGCAGTGGCCTAGGGGGGGGGAGGGGACTAGCACAGGCGGGGGTGCTCCAATGGTTGCGACTGTGGAACACCGACAGGGGGCCCTGCAACACCACACGCGCACACTCGCAAACACAGCAGTGGCCTAGGGGGGGGAGGGGACTAGCACAGGCGGGGGTGCTCCAATGGTTGCGACTGTGGAACACCGACAGGGGGCCCTGCAACACCACACACGCACACTCGCACACACAGCAGTGGCCTAGGGTGGGGGGACTAGCACAGGCGGGGGTGCTCCAATGGTTGCGACTGTGGAACACCGACAGGGGGCCCTGCAACACCACACACGCACACTCGCACACACAGCAGTGGCCAGGGGGGGGGGGGGATAAGCACAGGCGGGGGTGCTCTAATGGTTGCGACTGTGGAACACCGACAGGGGGTCCTGCAACACCACACACGCACACTCGCACACACAGCAGTGGCCTACGGGGGGGACTAGCACAGGCGGGGGTGCTCCAATGGTTGCGACTGTAGAACACCGACAGGGGGCCCTGCAACACCACAAACGCACATTCACACACACAGCAGTGGCCTAGGGGGGGACTAGCACAGGCGGGGGTGACATCGGGGGCCCTAAGCCTCAGTTACAGCCAGAAACATATTTTAACCTGCCGTTGTTTTTTATACTAATAAATTCGTTAATTCTATAAACTTGGTTGCATTCCATCAAAAAATTAATAAACGCACATGGTCATGGTTAAATGACGTAATCAGCAGCAATCAACACCTACTGCACAACCTATTGTCTTCCAGCAAATGGACAGCACCAACTTGAAAACCAGCCCTGAGGCGACACAGATTTGCACACTGCCAACTGACACACCACAAACAGTCATGCATGGAACAGCGGACTGCAGACTCACCAATGCATAGAATAGGTCCTGCACTTTATACTTTTTAATGTCTGGCGGAATTATATGCACTGCGTTTTTGCTTCGAGCTAAAAAACAAGACACACCATAGTATATAGGTATACAGTCGTGATGTGGATCGGATCGCCGGATCGGATCAGCTTTAAAATTTCGGATCGGCGATCCGGATCGGTAGTATAAATTTTAAGTCTCGAAACAAAAATTTCACAAAATTTAATACCAAAATTTAACTCTGGCAGCCTAAGAAAGTGTGACTACGTACACTACTGTTCTGTCACAGAATACTTGACTACTGCATCGTTACAGTGATTACTACTACATCAATACAGTAACTATATCTGGTGACCGACCAGCAAATTGGTTGATTTTTGTTTCGATTTCGATTTTGATGTCTGGTCGCAAAACTAAGGCTAGGCCTAATACTGGCCGGTCAAATCCTGCCCGCAAAAGTCCACGATTGGCGAGCGTGGTAGCTGACGAAACGACCATCCAGTCCAACATCCGGTCCAAAACAGCAACGAACCGTCCAAAGAAGAACAAAGTCAACATGGCGACAAAAAGAAACGCACAGCCGCTACCACCGGACGGGTGGAACGAGACGGACGCAACAGACGGGTTGATAAGGGCTGCAGTGACGTAGTGACGTCTCCTCAGCCTGAATCCCCAGTGGCATCTGAACAAAGTGGTCCTTCAGTTGATGCCGAGGACGTTTTCGGCTGGCAACCTGATGGTCCTGGTTTCAAGTCGGGGCTACGACGGCTACCAACCAGGGCGTGCTCTTCCCAGGCGAAAACGCAGTTGGTCACAGCTACCCGCAGTAGCCGCCAGACATGAAAAAGAGTCCAATCACGAATTTCGTGAATGCGGTTATGAAGGAAAAAATTTATCAAATGAATATGTAGACCTTGCAAACTTGCTTCCGCAGGCTGTGTCTGCTCCACAGTGCAGCCGTGGCGCATCAGAGGTTTATTTTGACGGTATCACTGGCACTTTAAAAGTTCAAACTATAAAGCGGGCCATTATTTCGTTTGATCACTGGTTGGTCGCTTTTCTAGTGTTTGCATCGGTGGTCCTAGAAGTCAAACCTCTGCTTTGCGTACAGCTTCTAACGTATGTGGAGAGAATACGGTTTGCGGCCAGCAACTTTGGAGGGCTTAGCTTTTTACGTTATGACGAAGCCTTTCGGGCCAACATGGCCAGGGAGTTGTACGAATCGTGGGAGATTGTTGACAATATACTTTGGACTTTGATTTTTACCGGCAGTCAACCGAAAAGTAAAAATCGAAGCTCAATCTCAAAAACTACACCGGGGGAAAGGCTAAGTCAAAAATTTTCTCCCTGCTTTCAATTCAACAGGGACGGGCATTGTTCTTATGGTATAAAGTGCCGTTTTAGGCATGCCTGTCAGCACTGTCGAGGCAACCACCCAAGCTTCATGTGCACGGACAAAGCTGCCTCAAGTGGCACTACAGGGTCAGCTCAGCAGTCCAAGGGGCAACAAAAAAAACTGCCTTCCAATCCAAATTAGCTCGGTCAATAGAAACGTTTTTAACTGTTCACCAACCATTGGCTTATGGGAAGATAGAACAGTTCACACAGAAATTAATGTAAATCTGCTGCAGTCCGAGTTACAAGAGTCTCACGCACCCAAGCACTTTATTAACTTTCCAATCAGAGGTTTCCTAACGGGATTCTGGATAGGATTCACAGGCATGGAAAAGACACGAATTTCGCCTAACCTTAAAAGTGCTCAGTTGAATCCGGAAACAATTACAAATTCTATTAAAAAAGAAATAGCGATGAACCGTATAGAGGTACCATTTTTGGCACCGTCCAAACCTATTTTTCAAACACACCCTCTCGGTCTGGTCCCCAAAAAAGGATCAAGCGATTTCAGATTAATCTATCACCTGTCTTATCCAAACGGCGACAGCATAAACGACGCTGTATGCAAAGAGTTTTTCCCAGTAAGCTATGGCACTATGGACGATAATGCCACTTGTATTAGTACACTTAATAAAAACAGCTTTATGGCCAAATGGGACGTAAAGTCAGCTTTCAGGAATATCCCGATACGGCCAGAGGATTATCACTTATTGGGCCTTTTTTGGGATGGTGAATTTTACTTTGATAAATGTTTACCGTTCGGTTTGAGCTCATCTCCCTGTATTTGGGAAAGATTTGCTTCAGCTCTAGAATTGATTTTGTCGCGTAACTATGACATCAATCCTATAGTTCATCTTATGGCTGATTATTGGGTTGTTTGCGACACATATGCAAACTGTTTATGTTGAAAACAAGCATCCAGGTATTTGAGAATCTTGGGGTACCTTTCGAGTTTAAAAAACAAGAAGGACCATGCCAGATCATGACAGTGTTTGGAATTGAAGTACATACAATTAGTCAAAAAATTCGTCTGCCAAACGATAAGTTAGAAAATCTACGCAGCGAACTTAAAGCATGGAGCTATAAAAAATCAGTAACCCTACGAGAACTGCTTTCGCTAATAGGTCAATTATAATTTGCTTGCAAAGTGATCGTGCCAGGAAGATCTTTCCTACGCCGTTTGACAGATTTGTCTATAGGTGTGAAACAATTGTCTCACCACGTGCGTATAAATAACGAAGCAAAAAAATATTTAGAAGCGTGGAACTTATTTATAAACAACTGGATGGTGTCAGATATATACTTGGTCCAAATTCGTCTCGAATGAAGCTTGTATCAACAGATGCATCTACAAGTTACGGCTGTGGCGAAACCTATAAGAACAAATGGCTCAGCACAAAAGGGCCGCCTTGGGTAGACTAAGCATAACGACTGTATATCAATACAGTGGATGGAACTTGCAGCAATAGGAATAGCTTGTAAGCTGTGGTCTGAAAATTTTCGTGGCAAAAGAATGTGTCGATGTCACAATGCAGCCGTAGTACCAATGTTGAAAAAGCGAACTTCGCCGAACATATTTTTAATGCACTTGCTGCGAATGATCACGGCAGAGTCTCTGATTGACTTTAAACTTTAATATTGAGCCATGTTTTATTCAAGGTAAACTCAATGTTGACGCAGACGCCTTATCTAGAGGTAACTTTCAGGCTTTCAAATCACAACGACTGGATGCAAACGAAGATCCAGACTCTTTAACGCAAAACATTTGGAACGCCTTAATGCTGAAATAAGAACACTACTGGAGGCTAGCGTTGCTCCTAGCACTCGGCAGTAGTATACAGGAGCCTGTAAAAAGTTTGAAAACTTTTTGCATACGTATAATATAGAAGCAGAGGGATTTAATCATCAGTTACAGATACAGTCTTTCATCGCTGATGCAAAACAATCTCATTTGTCATATAATCGTTTGTGCCAGCTGTTGGCTGGAATAAAGTTTTACAAGATGTTAATGGGTGAAAAGTTTCCTTCTCTGTCTACCTCGCCATTTGTGGGTCTACTTAGAGGATACAAGCGGTTAAATACCAACCGCTCGAGTAGGACGGCTCGGCTACCAATTACCGTGGAAATTCTTAGTAAGCTAGTTATTAAAGCAAAATATCTTAGTACTGTATACGAAGCAATTTTCTTCCGGGCAGCAGTCTGCCTAATGTTCTTCAGTCTTTTGAGGATTAGCGCACTTTCTGCCTTTCATGGACGTATTAAAATCTACAAGTTAAACGCATATCATAGTTTTGACTGTGTAGTGCCGGGTTCAAATGTGATCAAGAAAGAAAGAGCTGGTCATTTAGAGTACCGTGCTTGTGCAATACAAACTGGGACCTACGCCCCGGCTTGCTTCTGTCGAATTATAAGCAAACGTTTACACCGGATAATAACCCATTTCTTATGTTGACACCTTGAGGTGCTAATGTTACTAGATCTTACTTTGAAAAACTTTTCACAATGGTTCTGCACGCTGCAAGTCTGCAGCCGGAAAAGTTTAACACTCATTCTGTCAGAATAGGGGCGGCCACTGAGCTGGTTCACACTGGTTTGCCGGACTGGGCGTTGCAAAATCTGGGTCGTTGGAAATCTAACGTATTTAAAAGGTATAATCGCATGACCCCAGATTTTGCAACTAAACTATTGGTCTTAGTTTGGTTTAGTTACTCACGTTGTTTGTCATGTACTTGATCTTGTGGGGTTTTGTAAATGTACAATTACATGCTTTGTACGTGATTAGTACGAGGTGTGGGTAGGGTTCAGAGGAGAGGTGGGCGCTCCGCCTGCACTTGGTTGCGTTGACCCTCGGGAGTGTGGGTACAACAGTGTCAACAATGCAAAGGGTTAGTATGGTTAGTTTGTGCAGTGCGGTATGCGGTCCACTCCGAACTCGCCCTGTCTCCAGCGGTGTTGTGTACTAAGTTAGTAACTATAGCCGAAGGGTACTACGGTACTAGGTTTAGTATAGCCGAAGTTAGTATAGCCGAAGGGTGCGCAGAGTTAATTTCAAAAAATTTTCGAGCGATCAATCAAATTCACAAGTCTAACTATTACTAAAATTAGCAAAATATCAGCTTCCAATGTTGGCGGAAGTATACAGTTTATACATACGTAATTGGCGAGGAGGCTTCTCATCATTGAAGTCGCGTGAAGACATGTACTGAAATGTGCCATTTCAGAAATCCGTGTTTTCAATCATCGCACCGAAAAACTGTTTGACGCATGTCAATTTTCGACCCGTGACCCAACCCAACACGCGGGTACCCACGAACCGCGGTAGTGACCCCAAATTTTGACATTTTCATTTTTCAATTATGTATAACAAAATTTTTGGTTATGGGAGTGTCGAACTAAAAGCTCTTATTGCAAAACTGCCATTTTATCCTCTATACACAAGCTCAGTGAATTTGTTTTTAATATACTTATGAGAATTAGTGATACTTAAGAATACATTTACAAAAAATTAGATTTTTTAGCTTTCATTAAGGTTATGCATTATGAATCGGATCGAATCGGATCGCCAATCAAACATCCGGATCGGATCGGCATCAAAATGTCGGACGGATCCGTTCCGATTCACATCACTAGTATACAGTATACACCAGATTGCCGAATCTAGTTTCAATATCAAACCTTTTTTAAAAAATCGCACGAACTTTTGACTTTTTGACTAACGACTTATGTGCGCGCGAGACGCACTTTGCTCAACTGAAGCTGAAAGAAGGTCAAATGTGGCCAAAAAATGCCCAAAATAGGAGTTTCTTCTCGAAATGTTCGAAAAAATTCTAAATTGCCTCACAATCGTCAAACTTGTAAATTAAGGTTCCCCGGGTCTCCAACGTTCCAAGCTTGATCTTACAACACAAGTAATTTCGATCAACCGTTTCCCAACTATCATCGTATCAGCGGCGCAGTCGTGCCAAAAATTCCCCACAGAATTTTTTCTGACGGAAATTTTTTACGAGGGTGCCCCAACTCCAGCCGCTGCGCCCCAGAGCTCTGCAACTTTCTGCCACAGTCTATTATTAATATCAATCAATCATTATCACTTTCGATGGCACTTCGGTCGAACAACTGGCATTATTTTTGAACGAAATAAGCTAATGTGTGTTTTGGCGTTACAATAATAGTTGCTGAGTGCATTTTTGCGTTGTCATTAAGACTGAGCAGAATCTGCTAGCATATTCTGCTTTCTGCTGCAGTCTGCTCGCCCTTTCATTTTTCCTGTCGCTACCTCAGTAGCGACAGGACTTTACATTTGTTCTGCCCTACGTAAATTGCACGCCCTACACGTATTCTCTGTGGCGGACCCAAGTGTAGTGTCCTACATGGCCAAATTTGGCAAACTTAATCGGTTGATTTATATACGTAGTTAGTTAGTTTTGTTTCGAAGAATTGTTAACTGTTCTGCCTAAATGTTGGATGATGAGAAATAAATGAATCTGAAAAGACATTAAAAATTATTTGAAAAAATTTTGAGGGCACATCCGGGTACACACCGTCCTGGTCTTGTGCTATTAGAAATGGTCAAGTTGGCCAGCTGACTTGGCGAACTTGGCCAACTTCAATGGCTAACTTGGCCAACTTCAGTTGGCCAACTTGGCCAACTTGGCCAACTTAAAAATGGCTAACTTGGCCAAATTGGCCAACTTAAGTTGGCCAAATCAATTTGGCCAACTTGGCCAACTTAAGTTGGCCAACTCAACTTAGCCAACTTGGCCAACTTGGCCAACTTAAGTTGGCCAAATCAACTTGTTCAACTTGGCCAACTTGAACATCCGATACTTTCACTATTTGAAATAAAGTCAAGTTCAAATCTCGAAGTTTACATTTTAAATCTTCATTTTCATTTCGGTATTTACATTCATGTATTTTTATAAGGCCAAGTTGATTTGGCCAACTGAAGTTGGCCAACTTGACCAAGTTGAGTTGCCCAACTTAAGTTGGCCAAGTTTGCCAAGTTGAGTTGGCCAACTTAAGTTGGCCAAGTTGGCCAAGTTGAGTTGGCCAACTTAAGTTGGCCAACTTGGCCAAGTTGGCCAAGCTGAGTTGGCCAACTTAAGTTGGCCAAGTTGAGTTGGCCAACTTGGCCAAGTTGAGTTGGCCAACTTAAGTTGGCCAACCTGGCCAAGTTGAGTTGGCCAACTTAAGTTGGCCAAGTTGGCCAAGTTGAGTCGGCCAACTTAAGTTGGCCAAGTTGGCAAAGTTGAGTTGGCCAAGTTGGCAAATTTGCAACAAAGTTAACAGTGTAGGACACAACAATTGGGCCCTGTGGCGAATTTGGGTGCGTGTTTGTGTGTAATTTTTCTACAAGGTGTGATCGTTTGCAGGGTTTTTTTTGGTTTGAAAAGTTTAGGACACTGGGCCTCAGGCTCAGGTCCAAAATTTTTCAGACCAATTGACAAAAAGCTTAGGCCAACTCATTTTTGCATTTTTGCAAAAATTATTTACAATGTCATATATACTAGACTCTGCCACCCAGGCTTGCGAATTCTCGCCAGACATTTATGTAATGAGCATAGTATACTGTACAGGGGTGTAGCCAGAAACAAACTTTGGAGGGAGTCGACTTTTAGAATTTTAGGTGTTAAAATACATTTAACAGCAATATTTTAACACGCCTTACAAAAGCAAGATTATTAAACCGCACAGTCACCATTAAGGGTCTGGGGGCCGCAGTCCCCAGAAAAAAGGGGCGACTTTTCCAATTTTTAGCCCAAATTTGGATAGCAGTTGTAGACGTATCAGAAATTTTTTCAGACAAAAATTGAAACAAAAGATGGGAACGTCACATCAGACAGTCTATTACACAAGTAAATGTAGCATAATATACTCATGTAGTCATGCAAATGCGGCATAGCGTACTTGTGTATGCATACGTAGACTCTGATGAAAGATAATAACAAGATTAGTAAGCCACAGAGTCGCAATCCCCAGAAAAAAATGGGGAATTTTTTATTTTTAGGCCAAATTTGGTCAATTAGAGACGTATCGGATATTTTTTCTGCATCCGCAGCTGAAAAAGTTTAGGCCAGCTGGCCTCAATCGCTGAAAAAATTTAGGCCAATCCGAAAAAAATTAGGCCATGCCATAGCTATGGCCTAAAAAAACCCCAGATCGTGTGTGAGCTGGCCCCAGGAGGCCAGCCAGCACACAAAAAACACAATTTCCCTGTTGTTGTAGTAGCCGAGTTCCTTCCAATCATTCCTCGTGTTATAGGTTGAGAAAATCAGCTGCTATGTTCCCTGTTGTGACACACGCTCGCCAAATTCTCAGATTGCCTTAGACCTTGAAACACATCCCCCACTTTTCAATTGCCCATTGCAACACGAATAGTAGGATTAAGGTAAAAAAGCCAATATATAGTAGTAGCTGGGTCAATTACGCACGTACGTACGTAAAACTTGGCTAGGGCTAGGTACTCACAACGTCAGCTGAGCGTTTTGGAGGGCTCGGCTGTCACTCACCTGTCAGTTGGATTGGATTACACCATCGGCAAAAATGAAAGGGCGCGCAGACTGCAGCGGAAAGCAGAATATGCTAGCAGATTCTGCTCAGTCTTAATCACAACGCCCATTAACACATTTAAAAAAATCGGAAAGCCGTTTCCCCTAAAATTGTCTCTGACTACTTAAATGAGGTTTTTCATAATCCCGCCAAAAAGTTTTTTCTCATAAAGAAAACTTATTAAAAATTTCAAAACTTTCTCGCTGCCCCCCCCCCCCCACCCGAAACTTCATCCTGGAGCCGCCATTGGAATTTTTAGACTACAAGGCAACACAGCAACATTGCTCGCTTATACAGAGGTAACAGAAGGCAGAGCTTTAGCTCGCTTTTCATTCTTTTAAGTTAGACATCTACGAAAAAAACATAAAACACATTTTTTTTAAATATGTTATTAGACCTTCTGAATCGTAGTTGTTAGCGTCCAATGTCATCAGCCGGTTATTTTTGCCTAATATACGTGCTTAAACAGCATTTCTGTAGTTTGACGCTACAATTAAAAATGACGTAAAAAATTGGGCATGTGCGTTAGACGACGCAAAATTTAACTCAAAAAGACACAGACACGAACAAAAAATTATTAATTTGGTTAGTCCCCCCCCACTTTATTGCGATGATGTGTCTGGCCAACTCACGGACAACAGAGGCAGCTTCATACAGATCCACAAAGTCCTCTCTGCTGTTCAGCTCACCGCACTTGGCCTCGATGCTAAAATGAAACAGTACAATTATATTATTACAAGTGAAACTGTCTAAAAAAACTAGCAAACACTTTCAGGGGTTGGCTTTGGGTGGTATTGCCTAACACGGCCGCTATACCTGCGCTTTGTACGTTTTTGGCGAGCCATTCTTTTGATTATGGCTAACAAAACAAACCGAAGGGGAAGACGGGTTCTCAGTCGGGGCTTGTCCAGATTCGTCAAAACTTTCACGGGACGGGGCTTTTGCCGACATTCAAGGGACTTGACCTCAAAAGAACGCGAATATAACCACATTTTTGACAAAAAACTACTATTTTTTAATTTGATGTCTTGTGCATGAACCAGAAGACCACCGCTGGTCCCGCTAGGCCGGGGGGCATGTTCCCGGACACATCCATCTGAGGGAGTGTAGCAGTGTGCTGCGTGCCGGCATACCTTTTGTGTGTTTTCTGGAGCACCCTTTGGAGACTGGGCATACTGCCGAGGTGTTTGGACAGAGAGAACAGCTCCATGGCCTCCTCGTGCACCGACAGGGCCTCGCGCACCTGCACCAGGGCTGCAACAGAACACAGGCACACACTGGGTCAACTAGACAGGCCATGAGCACTGCAGCACAGAGTGATTTGACAAGACTGACTGACCCAGTAGTCTGCGTTCCACCACGCTGCCGGGGAGTTGTGCTCGCCAGGGCTCGGGCAGGGAGTGCTCTGGCCCAATCTCGCTGGACAACACCTGCTGCTCAGTCTTGCGTCGGAAGTGGCTCTGGAACTGGCCGAGCACAGCCGCACTGCACGCTGCTCAAACAACACAAAACAAATACCACTGGCTGTGCTCTTCATGTACACAAATCACGTGTAGTCCAGCACTTTTTGGTCACACTTTTGTACAGGAAGGAAAGCAACGTTAGGTGGATCCCAGCCCATTAAAATTATGTGCATGGGACATCACATGAACGCAGCCAATGGCTTCAGTTCAGACACACTGCTCTTGTATCACAGTAGAGTACCAGCTCTCAAGGGGGGGGGGTAGGGGGGGTCGGCACTCCCCCCTCAGATATCCGGCACCCCCCCCTCAACCCCCCATCTCCCCTTTGATGGCCGGAAAAGTGACCCAAAAATGCATAAAAAATTGAACAATTGCAAAAATTTTTCGCCTGCGGCCGAAAAAGTACCTCAAAAATGAGTTGAAAATCGAAAAATTGTGAAAAATTTTCGGCTGACGCCGAAAAATAGCCAAAACTAGGGACCACCCCCCCCCCTTCCGGCAGGGGTCAGGCCTATTCACACGAGGGCGCATGAGAGGGCGCATGAGCGGGCGCATGAGAGGGCGCATGAGAGGGCGCATGAGAGGGCGCATGAGCGGGCGCATGAGAGGGCGCATGAGCGGGCGCATGAGAGGGCGCATGAGCGGGCGCATGAGAGGGCGCATGAGCGGGCGCATGAGAGGGCGCATGAGCGGGCGCATGAGAGGGCGCATGAGCGGGCGCATGAGAGGGCGCATGAGCGGGCGCATTCTATTTTCACACTGCCTGCTGCATTATTTCACACAATGCACTTGGCAAGTGTGCGTGTGCGCCCGCTCATGCGCCCGATCGTGCGCCCGCTCATGCGCCATGGCGTACCCAAAATGCGCCTCGTGTGAATAGGCCTCATATTTTATGCTCCTATTTTTTGGGTTGGGCGAATTATCAGAGTGAGCGCGCAAGCTTGCTGAAACAGTCGGAAACTGTGAAACTGAATGAATGATTATTATTATTATTGCCAGCTTATGTCAAAAATATTAGTGTGCGTCTTTCCCAACAAACCCATCTCCCCTCTTATGTCTAGTTTAAACTTGTCTCAGTCTGTGTCAGCATCCAAGGTTTTTTGCGCCCCACACTGCGTCGAGACGTAATGGCATTCAGCTGGAAGCAAATTTTTTTGAACGTCACGCAAAATAGACGAAGTGTCGGATTTGAAAAAAAACCCTTGCCGCATCTGTAATATACTGGCATTTTTTCTGGCGGGGGAAACTCACATTTTCGGTCCTCCCCCCCCACACATTGGTGATTCAAGTTTTTTACGCACTGCTATCGGTACTGCAGGTCTTTTCGATTCATTTTTAAGATTTGAACCTAACCGACAGGCCCAAAAACACTGATTCTACAGCTTTGAGTACAAAAAATACAAACACTACATAATTCAGATACAAAGTGCCCTCTCCAGTCTCCGACACTTTTCATCAGCCGTTCCACTTTGAAAACCGAAACAAAATGCCAGATATACACATGAGTATATGCACTAGCCAGGACAGACACAACTATAGTCTGACCAACAAGCAGGATTTTCATGCAAACTTTTTGAGTAAATTTATGCTTTTGACACATACAAACTTTTACAAAGTATAGTCCTGCCGCCAACAAATTCCTGAACACACACAATTATTCCCCAACAGTTTTTAACAAACTTCTATGTGAAAGCTAAGTAAAAATTCATGCCTGTAATGCCTGTAATTTTGAGCCTTCTGCCATATTAATACAATATCTCAATACAATATCTCAATTTAAGGTTTTTTAAGGATTTTCCTTATATTTGCAGCATTTTTCCTGGTTTTTGGCCAATTGCAAAATTGAAAATTATATTAAAAAATTGCAAAATTATATGCCAATTGCAAAATTATATTTTTAGTTCAAAGTGAAAACAAATTTTTTAAGACTAGTCTGCATTATCATATGCATCAACTTTCAATCATGCAAACATTCTGTAAAAAATAACAAATTGTAATTAAATGTTTGGTATTATATCCACTACTTTAATCACACAAACAGACTCTAAACAACTGATTCTAAGAAATTGTTGCGCATGAGCAGAAACATAACATGGACGATGGTGTCACTATCAAGTAGGGCCGAAACTATTTCTTTGATCTAACTGCTGAAGTTAACTGCTAGAACAAATTTTATCTTAAAATTAAACAGGCGTACTCAAGCTACCTATTAGGTTACTTGGAAAAATATCAAGGTCAACCATTTTTGGCTTACATACCTTAATTTAAATAAAACCTAGTTAAGCTAAAATTCGATCGAGCTCAAGAGTAGGATATTTTAAATAGAAGCTGGGATTTTTTACCTATATTTTATTCCGTCTCGCCATGCCAAGACAGCAAGGCGTTTTTACTGGAAGAAAGACAGCATCTTCATTGGAACTCAATTGGGATTCGAACCACCCGTCTCTGAATTTGCAGACCAGTGCTCTACTATTTAAGCTACTGAGCCAATGCTGAGCTTTCGTAAATTCCCTTAAAGTACTCTAACGGGACTATCTTACTTCACACTTACTTATGCAATGCCGCCTTAGAGAATGAAGGGGCTAGGTTCACACTCTAAACTCACAACGTATTTATTATTCTATTTAATTTATAATTATTTGATTAGTTATCGAACGTCTCGCCGTGTCAAGACAGCAAAGAGGTTCTTACTGGAAGAACTACATTCAGCAAAGAGGTTCTTACTTACATTTTCATCGGAATGACCCAATGGGGATTCGAACCACCCATCTCTGGATTTGCAGACCAGTGCTCTACCATTTGAGCTACTGGGCATTCTGAGCTTTCGTAAATCCCTTCAAGTACCCTAAGGGGTACTATCTTACTTCCCACTTACTTGCTTATGCAATGCCGCTTTAGAGAATGAGGGGGTTAGTAGGTTCACACTTTAAACTTCCAATTTATTAATTAATATATCTAATTTGCAATTAATTGATTAGTTATCGTTCGCCTCGTCATGTCAAGACAGTAAGGGGGTTCTTACTGGAAGAAAGAAATCATCTTCATCGAAATGACCCAAGGGGGATTCGAACCACCAATCACTGGATTTGCAGACTAGAGCTGCAGCATTTGAGCTACTGGGCCAATGCTGAGCTTTCGTAAAACCCTTTAAATATTGTAACGGGCCTATCTTACACTTACTTATGCAATGCCGCTTTAGAGAATGAGGGGGGTAGATTCTCACTTGCAACGTATTAATTTTTCTAAATAATTTATCATTATTTGATCAGTTCTCGAACGTTGTACTTTAATTTGTTAAAAAATTTAAATACAAAACGGAGCGAACAAACAATTATTAGTGGAAAAAACTACGGTGTCCCCCCCTCCACGGATGGGCACTTTTCGGCAAAAAACGACTCATCAAAGTAAGTCAAAACATTTCAAAACTTAAATCAAAACATTTTAAATTTTCTATTCAAAGTTAACAAAGCCCTATGCTTACTATATAACCCGATACTTTAACCGTATTTTGATGCAGAACAATGCACACATGTAATTACAAAACGAAAAGTAATATAAAGTCCTGCCGCCACTGAGGTGGCGGCAGGAAAAAGTGTATGTGAACTGAACTTCATTGCTTCATAGCAGCTTAGTCGTTTGAGGTAACCCCCATAATGTATATATCATTCGAAAGCAGTTTTGATGAAAATTTTAATGAAGTTAAATTATTTCGGAAAATTTGAAGTTAAAAATCTTAATTCAAATAAAATCGATTTTTTCCGCCTAATTACATGAAACCTAATGTATTATATATCATTCGATAGCCTATTCCATTCTGCGTCTAACGATATATACAACATCACTATAGCATGTACCTGTCAAAAATTATCGAATTTTTTTAGTTTTGATTTTTCTATTGAAAAACGTCATTTTTGGCCCGTTTTATTCGCTGTAACTCAGCAAATACTCAACCAAATCTGATAAATTTTGGATAAATAGACGCGTTGTGACCTCGCACAGTCTGTGAAAGTAAAAAAATTTCAAAATTTGATACTAAATTTTTCAATATTTGTCAGGTTTACAGTCATTTTTCAGCAATTTTTGTTCAAGATTAGTTAAAATAATTGTTACCACAATAAAGTTCAGTTCTTTCGCTTTCATTTGATACCAAAAACATGTGCTTTTGATTGGATTGAGCAAAGTTATGCAAAAAATACATCATTATTCGCAGTCTATGTGTGCGCCCAACAAAAATTTATACACGCATATCAGCGTGTAGAATGTTTGAACGCATGCACTTGCATGCTCATCAAGCACTAATTTTTGACAAGTAATGAAAACAGCTATATCTTTTTGCTGCAGCGAATAAAACGGGCCAAAAATGACGTTTTTCAATAGAAAAATCAAAACTATAAAAATTCGATAATTTTTGACAGGTACATGCTATAGTGATGTTGTATATATCGTTAGACGCAGAATGGAATGGGCTATCGAATGAAATTTAATACATTAGGTTTCCTATAATGAGGCGGAAAAAATCGATTTTATTTGAATTAAAAATTTTAACTTCAAATTTTCCGAAATAATTTAACTTCATGAAAATCTCCATCAAAAATGCTTTCGAATGATATATACATTATGGGGGTTACCTCAAACGACTAAGCTGCTGTGAAGCAATGAAGTTCCGTACATACACTTTTTGGTCAGACTATAGTGTGCTTGCTCGGCCCAATTCTAGACTGCATTTGTTGGCTGACTTACAGGCATTGGTGATTCCCAGCACAGCGATGGCGGTGAAGTAGTGGGCCAGGGCGCGGTAGTGGTGGTCCTTGAGGGCGACCAGCTCCCCCCACGAGCTCGGCAGCAGGGACAACTCCCGGGCCCCTTCGCGCAAGCTGTAGCCCAGCTCACAGTACAACAAGCTCACCTGCAATCACAACACCCCTCCACACCATTCACTCGGCAGCAGGGACAACGCCCGGGCCCCCTCGCGCAAGCTGTAGCCCAGCTCACAGTACAACAAGCTCACCTGCAATCACAACACCACTCCACACCATTCACTCGGCAGCAGGGACAACGCCCGGGCCCCCTCGCGCAAGCTGTAGCCCAGCTCACAGTACAACAAGCTCACCTGCAATCACAACACCACTCCACACCATTCACTCGGCAGCAGGGACAACTCCCGGGGCCCCTCGCGCAAGCTGTAGCCCAGCTCACAGTACAACAAGCTCACCTGCAATCACAACACCACTCCACACCATTCACTCGGCAGCAGGGACAACGCCCGGGCCCCCTCGCGCAAGCTGTAGCCCAGCTCACAGTACAACAAGCTCACCTGCACTCACAACACCACTCCACACCATTCACTCGGCAGCAGGGACAACTCCCGGGCCCCTTCGCGCAAGCTGGAGCCCAGCTCACAGTACAACAAGCTCACCTGCAATCACAACACCACTCCACACCATTCACTCGGCAGCAGGGACAACGCCCGGGCCCCCTCGCGCAAGCTGTAGCCCAGCTCACAGTACAACAAGCTCACCTGCAATCACAACACCACTCCACACCATTCACTCGGCAGCAGGGACAACGCCCGGGCCCCCTCGCGCAAGCTGTAGCCCAGCTCACAGTACAACAAGCTCACCTGCACTCACAACACCACTCCACACCATTCACTCGGCAGCAGGGACAACGCCCGGGCCCCCTCGCGCAAGCTGTAGCCCAGCTCACAGTACAACAAGCTCACCTGCAATCACAACACCACTCCACACCATTCACTCGGCAGCAGGGACAACGCCCGGGCCCCCTCGCGCAAGCTGTAGCCCAGCTCACAGTACAACAAGCTCACCTGCAATCACAACACCACTCCACACCATTCACTCGGCAGCAGGGACAACGCCCGGGCCCCCTCGCGCAAGCTGTAGCCCAGCTCACAGTACAACAAGCTCACCTGCACTCACAACACCACTCCACACCATTCACTCGGCAGCAGGGACAACGCCCGGGCCCCCTCGCGCAAGCTGTAGCCCAGCTCACAGTACAACAAGCTCACCTGCAATCACAACACCACTCCACACCATTCACTCGGCAGCAGGGACAACGCCCGGGCCCCCTCGCGCAAGCTGTAGCCCAGCTCACAGTACAACAAGCTCACCTGCACTCACAACACCACTCCACACCATTCACTCGGCAGCAGGGACAACGCCCGGGCCCCCTCGCGCAAGCTGTAGCCCAGCTCACAGTACAACAAGCTCACCTGCAATCACAACACCACTCCACACCATTCACTCGGCAGCAGGGACAACGCCCGGGCCCCCTCGCGCAAGCTGTAGCCCAGCTCACAGTACAACAAGCTCACCTGCAATCACAACACCACTCCACACCATTCACTCTGCGGCAGGGACAACTCTTGGGCCCCCACCTCCAGACTTCCTTAGCTGCACATGTGCGTTGATTACACTTTTATTGTTAACGGTTTCCTAGAGGCAATATACTTGTAGGAAGAGGACTAAACATCAGTGGAAATCTCTCCACTTGAGTACTTTGTACCACCCACCTTAATGACCCCCTGACTCCTAGGGGGCGGATCAAGTCGGGGCGGATCAAGTCACCCCGAAAAATTGTTTAGTACCCAAGGGTATAATATCCTTGGGTATATACGTTTGGGGTCAGTGTTTTTAAACTTTTTTCGTAAAAAAGAGGGTAAGTTGAGCTCCTGAACATGGATTCGAGGTTCCGTTTTGCCTAGGACTTTCGAGGACCCACTTACACCACTTCTCCCCAAATATACCATGCCACAGGGCAGCACGGGAGCCAGGGTTTTTTTTGGTCTAAAAAGTTTAGGCCACTTGGCCTCAGGTCCGAAATTTTTTTAGGCCAATTGACAAAAAGCTTAGGCCAACTCATTTTTGCATTTTTGCAAAAATTAATTACAAAAATGAGCATAGTATATTGTACAGAGGTGTAGCCAAAAACAAATTTTGGAGGGAATCGACTTTTAGAATTTTAAAAGTGTTAAAATGCATTTAACAGCAATTTTAACACAAACAAAAATGACACATATTAGCAAAATTCGTTCAAAGATAATGCTATTTTTGTTACAAGAGCGGCGCATCTATTTTTGTTACAGGAGCGCTTTTTTGGAGCACAATCCAACACTGACGGATTGGCGAAGATCCAGAAGATTTTTTTATATTACGGACCCTGAATTCACAAGAAATTAAATTTTTTCGACCATAAAACAGCGACATACCAACTTGAAAATATACATTACAGTGGCGTACCCAGAAAAAAAATTCTGAGGGGAAATGAATTTTTACTTTTTTGCAACGGGTTAAAACGCACTTCTTAGCAATTTTAACACAAACGCAAGATTACTAAACCACACAGTTGCACAGGTCTGGGGCCGGTACACCCCAGAAAAAAATTGGCGACTTTTCCAATTTTTAGCCCAAAATTTGTCAACTAGAGACGTATCAGAAATTTTTTCGGACAAAAATTGAAACAAAAGATGTCACATCAGACAGTCTATTACACAAGGAAATGTAGCAAAATATACTCGTGTAGTCAGTCATTCAAACGCAGCATAACGTACTTATGTATACATGCATAGGCTTTGATGAAAGATAATAACAAGGTATAGTAAGCCATAGAGTCGCAGGGGTCTGAGGGCGGCAGCCCCCAGAAAAAAATTGGGGGAATTTTTTGATTTTCAGGCCAAATTTGGTCAATTGGAGACGTATCGGAAATTTTTTCTGCATCCGCAGCTGAAAAAGTTTAGGCCAGCTGGCCTCAAGCGCTGAAAAAATTTAGGCCAATCCGAAAAAATTTAGGCCATGGCCTTAGCTATGGCCTAAAAAAACCTGGAGCAAAATATTCAAAATTTGGAAACTGACATTTTGATGCGTTAATTTGAGCACCCTGAACACGAATCCGAGGCCTAGTTTTGTCTAAGGCCTCTCGTGGACTCCCTACGACCCAACCCAGTGTAGCAGTCAACAAGGAGTCCAGAGGGGTCACTTCTTCGAAATTGACATTTTAGTGGTTTCAGTAGTGCGACCCCGCCCCGCTCCCAATTTGATTGGTTGACTCCCCTCTCTCATGCATCGGCGGGGCAGACACACAGCTTTCCCCTGGTGGTGATAAAAGGGGGCTAGGCCGGTAAGCAAATAATTAATGTTAAAAGAGGAGGTGAAGGTCTTTCTAGAGAAAGAAAACAAAACCAACCCCCCAACGCTTCTTTCCGACACTGCAAATGTGTGTATATGTATTATTATAAAAATGCCCCCATTGGGCATCACTGAGGTTAGAATAGGAGGTTCTAAAGCGGAAAAATGGAATCTCCTCGCTCGTTACTAACCTCAGTGATGCCCAATGTGGGTATTTTTATAATAATTCTATGCGTTTTTCCGCTTTAGTTAAAACCAATGACATGCCAACTTGTATGTACTTATATAACTTTTTCGTAAAAAAAGTTCATTTTTGTGTTCAGCATCAAAAACTATACCTAAAACGAAATCGTGATAATAAATTGAGGGAAGTTGAAAAAAAATGGCGGGCCTGGCAGGTGAACCTGAGGGGGTCGTATAGGGAAGTAATAAAGGTCTGGACGAAAATAGACCTCGGATTCGTGTACAGGGGCTCAAATTACTCCTGGAGACATCAAAATCTCAATTTCGAAAATTTGACCCCTTAGGACCTCCTAGGGGGGGGACCCTGGGGGGCCGTAGGGGAACTCAGAGTGGTCCTAGACAAAAAAAGACCTCAGATTCGTGTTCAGGGGCCCCAATTACCCCTACAGCCATCAAAATCTCAATTTCGAAAATTTGACCCCTAAGGTTCCCCTAGGGGTGGGGGGTACCCTGAGCTAGGGGGCCATGTAGGCGAATCCAGGTAAAAACTAACCCCAGATTCGTGTTCAGGGGCCCAAATAACACCTAGAAGCGAGATTTCATGAAAAAAGTCGAAACAAAATTTGCAAAAGACAACTTTTCATATCTCAAGTTAGACTCGACCAAGAGTACATAATAGCTTCTCACTCTATATAGAAGAACAGTGAGACACTCTCCAGCCTGCCTGTGTTCTAGCACAGGCAGATGCGCTGGTCGTTTTCAGGCTACATGTTGTCATTCTATGCAACATGTGACTGGCCAATCAGCGCGTAGATTCCCTGCGTAACACACTTTAGTATATAATCGCTGATGCGTTGATAAGCATTAAGATAGGGATAAAAGCTTAATAACTCATTATTTATTCATAGTCTACTTGCAAAAACATTAAAAAAGGTTTGTAAATATCTCTAGGGATATTTTGGCAAACTTTCAGCGAAATTGATTGAGGAACTTTTGAGATATAAACTTTACTGAATTTCTTCAAAGTTTTTCAATCAATTTCGCTGAAAGTTTGCCAAAATATCACCAAAGGTATTTGCAAACCTTTTTTAATGTTTTTACAAGCAGACTATGACTAAATAATGAGTTATTAACCTTTATCCCTATGCCGTTTTATGATTGGAGCACGTGCACAGGCGTCTGCCATTCAGAGAATAGAAGCTCGCTTCTGATTGGCCAGTCACATGTTGCATAGAATGTCAACATGTAGCCTGAAAACGACCAGCGCATCTGCCTGTGCTAGAACACAGGCAGGCTGGAGAGTGTCTCACTCTTCTTCTATATAGAATGAGACGCTATTATGTACTCTTGACTCGACTAATCTCTCTGAAATTTTGCAGGCAGCCTTCCACTAGGCGGATACACACACCAAATTGAAAGTCATTCGCCCGCATATATATTTCAAGTTATTAAAAAATTAAATTTCAAAAATCCGCATTGAGAGGATTTTCTCCTATTCTAGGGTAGGGCGCTGTCGCGCCAGCCCTGATATAGTGGACATGAGTTTGGTATTGCTGTGGTAAACTGGTTGGTGGGGACTGACCTGTGCGGCCTCGCCGGCGATGTGGAAGGCGTCGGTGATGGAGACTCGCGCGGGCCGCTTGACCAGGTAGCCCAGGTAGACACACTCCTGCGCCTGCGCCTAAAACAACACACTGCCATCACACCCCAGTCCCCACTCACTCACTCAAACACGACCTCAACAACACACTCAAACACACACACTCAGGCACAGGCACAGGCACCACTCCGTCTAGACCACGGCAATCAACTGCAACCAGAGGCCATCTGGGAACAGAAATTGATCAATAGCATACATAATCGTATATATACACTTCAATGGGCGATTCAACTAGTGAGGAAAATGCCCTTGTCGGGCGGCTCCTTAGGTAGAATAGAGGACTGTATGTTGTTCTAAAGCGGGAAATACATAGGCTGAGCTTGCAATAGCATGCGGACACCAACACCTGATAAAAACTATTACTGAGGCTACAGCATATTACTCATCATCAGCTTAATATGGGGCGGGCGCCGCGATAGAACTACACAAACCTAGCCTGACTTGTTCAATATAAACAGAAGGTAACGTTGGACAGCGGAAAAAAGCTGTGGCGTCTTGTTGCAGATCAATGACAAGACAGGTTGTGTGGTGGAGAGAACACGAGTATATACTACTGTCCACTAAACAACCAATGTATACAATATAGTATAATGCTGTGGGGACAGTTCTCACCACACTTGCTGGAAACACATCCAGGCGTTTCCAACGGTCCCACCTCAGTCACCTTCCCACACTTTACGTAGACTACTTAAACACACAGTCTGCCGTTAGTTACAAATTAGTTCGACCTTACGCCATTCAAGGGCGTAGCCAGAGGGGGGGGGGTCCCGGGGGTCGCGACCCCCCCTTTTGGTCGAACCTGAAGAAATTGTCAACAAAGGTCCCCCCTTTGGTTTTTATCGCCCTGCCGACAAAAGTTTCTGATACGTCTCCAATTGACCAAATTTGCCCTAAAAATCGAAAAATTCTCGAAATTTTTTCCTGGGGGCTGCCGCCCCCAGACCCCCGCAACTCTGTGGCATACATAGTATTCTTTGTTATTATCTTTTCACAAAGCCTATGCATGTATACAAGAGCACACATGCTGCACTTGCTTGTATAATACACTGTCAGATGTGACGTTATCATATTTCGTTCTCATATTTCGTTTTCCTGTCCGAAAAAATTTCTGATACGTCTCCAGTTGACCAAATTTGACCCAAAAATTGAAAAATCTATTTTTTTCTGGGGGCTCCCGCCCCCAGACCCCCGCAACACTCAGTTTATTTAATTTAAATAATCAAAACTACGTTTTGTTTTGTAAAAAAGGGATTCTGGCGGCTGACGCCCCCGGCCCACGCAATAGTGAGTGTAAAAAGTGAGCAACAAAGTGGATAAGCCGCGACCCCCCCTTTTCAAAATTCTGGCTGACGCCCCCGGACCACGCAATAGTGAGTGTAAAAAGTGAGCAACAAAGTGGATAAGCCGCGACCCCCCCTTTTCAAAATTCTGGCTGACGCCCCCGGACCACGCAATAGTGAGTGTAAAAAGTGAGCAACAAAGTGGATAAGCCGCGACCCCCCCTTTTCAAAATTCTGGCTGACGCCCCCGGACCACGCAATAGTGAGTGTAAAAAGTGAGCAACAAAGTGGATAAGCCGCGACCCCCCCTTTTCAAAATTCTGGCTACGCCCCTGACGCCATTGTTTTTCCACCACATCACATACGTACCGTCAATAATGCCTTAGTAAAGGCTATTTAGTCAGAAATGCTCATCTTCACAATATATATTGAGCATTAAAGTTTAAATGGCAAACATTAGTTGCCTCTAGTAAGTCGGCTTAGCTCAATTTAATTTGCAATTTATATTTACTTAAATACTGAACTTACTAAACAAATAATTAAATGCACTATGCTACAAGGCGACCGGCAGCCGGAATTTAAATTAAATCACTTTTTGAATCAACTAATAACCCTTTGCGTTAATCTCTGGAAACCTACAGTCCCCCCGTGTCTTCCCTCTGACCAGCCACTGCGTATATATCCCTGGGCACAGTAGGTATATAGTCCCCCTCTCCACAGCTCTCTCTAGAATGCAAAATTGCACTACAGCTGTGCGTTGCTTGGCTTTTGCTTGCACAATTAGCTAACCTCAGTTGACATTGCAATAAGTGGCAAATTGTTGTGATTGTAAAACTACTTCAACAACAATATCACAACAGTCGTGCTGATTAGGCGCTCAGTTTGTGAATATATCTCTGCTAAAAAGTTGCATACTAAATTTGCAACTACATAATATAATAATGTAATTTAAAAATGCTTTTGAGATGTTTTATTATTAGATTATGAATACACATGACTGAGAAAGCACTAAGTCATTGAATAATGGTCGAAATCTACATGAAATTAGATGCTAAATTTAGATTTGAATAAAATTGCTCAACAAATTTCAAACGCTAATTTTTACTACGTATATTAAAAGACAAAAACCCTGCAGTTTATTTATGCTGCCTATATTATCAACTAAATAAACTAAAACTGTTTTCAAGTAAAGTTATTGTAAATAAATGACTGGATTACAAAAACACTGACACCCACTCCAAGACAAAAACAAAATACATAATATATATCAATAATTCACAGTGAAACTTGCTGGCAGAAATTGCTTAAAAAACAAACACGGCTGGATAGACTAAAATCCTTAGTTTTTTACAGACAGATTCGTCCAAAAAATACTCACATTTCTTAGCTTTAATGTACTATTTTAATTTTTACTATATAAAAAACAGTAGTAAGTTTAATATTTGGGTGTTTTAGCAACCTCTATTACGCGCGATAAAAATTCACAATTGTAACAATTGTAGCCTCGATCTGTCAAGAGACTTAAAATTGTTACGTATATATGTCACAATATTCTAGCTTCGACACGTAAGCAAGCACACACCTTCGCTTCGACACACCCAAGCATAAATTGAATTAAATTACAGATTTTCAATTAGGATTGCTACAATTGTAACAATTGTAATCCCAAAATATTTTACAAATAACTAACTTATGCACATTTCAAGGACAACCTTACAATTGTTACAATTGTAGTTCTTGTGAATTCTTACAATTGTAACAACTGTAAGGTTTAAGACATTTCACAATTTATTTGTATATACAAACATGCTTCAATTTAGGTATAAAAAAAAATTACAGTGGCTTTGTCACAACTCTAGCAGTGACTTAACAAAACGAGGCTTCACAGTGAAATAATTGTAGAAATCACGATGGAAAACTACAATAACCACACACAACCTCTGGTTACTGAGGCAAGAAACCTCGGTGGTTGCGTTGTTATTTTGTTCGTCTAAGCCTAAACACCAACCAAGCCCAAAACAAGCATTTATATAAACCTCGACGACTAGGCCTTATCGTCGCTCACGAAAAGTAAGGGAGACAGTGAAGCGGCTAAAAATACCAGGCATGATGGTAACTCTTCTGGCATTTTTTCTAGAAAGGCAGGCCCCACCACATTTTTGGTCGCCGTCCAGTCCTCCGACTTTTTTGGTTGGTCCTCACTCAACCCAAATTGGTGACTCCAAAGTTTTTGGCGCATTGCTTTCTGTACAGTAGGTCATTTAGCTTTATTTTTGAAGTTTTGAACTTGCTGTTCACGCCAAAAAACAAACAAATGCCAGAAGTGGCTTGCTAGATGAGGGATATGGCGTGAGTGAGACTGACCAGCAGCAGTTTGAGCAGAGCGTGCAACACAGGCCAGCGCATGTCGGCGGAGGGGGCGTGGGAGAAGTTGTCCTTGAGGTGCTGCAGCACGCCCGCCGCCCGACAGAACTGCTCGCTGGCCGACAACAGGCCCTCCCACGTCAAACGCTCCTAAAACAAACACACAACTAGTCAAGTGGCTACGACGGGTTGCCGACGTAGGCAGGGAAGCCCCCATTCTAGACAGAGGACCCTCTAGTCTAGGCAGTGGACCCTTTATTCGTGTTCAGAAGCTCAAATTACCCCCGTAAACATCAGAATCTCAATTGCGAAAATTTGACTCCTAAGCACCCACTAAAGGGGGTACCCTGGGGTCATTGGGGGGTCCAGAGGGGTCGTAGGCAAAACTGTTCAGAGGCTCAAATTACCCCTGACTTACTGACTTAAGCGCCGTAGAAACAGAGTCCTGTTCAAGGCGGCAAAAAACCCTTTTTCTTGAAGCCCGGTACTACTACAAAATCAACTATACAAATAAACCACAATTATCAACACAAAAAAAAAAAACAAAAAAATTTTAAAACCCACAAACCCAACGACTCACTTTTTTTGGCCCTTGTTAAAAACAAACAAAAAAAAAAAAACCATCACCACAAAACAAACACCCAAAAAAAAAAAAAATAAATACCCCACAAAAAACCAAAAAATGATCTGACGCCACTGGTTTCTATCCCTCGCTAGGGTGCAGATGAGGTGCCCCCCAGTTGAAGCGGGCGTGGGTATAGCCTTTTAGCGTTTCAGCCAGGTCGCTTTTTATGCATTTTTGCCAGGTTGTACGCTGGCCCCCAGGACGACGGGTCCACTCGGGGGGTGTGTCGGCGAACAGTGCGCGGTGGGGTAGACGGTCTGGGGGCTGTCGGGCCACGTGACCCAGGTACCGCAGCCGTCGTAATCTGATCTTATCGGCAAGCGGGGGCCGGTTGAACGCTCTGCCTCTAGGTGCCTCATAGGAGATTCTGCAATCATTCGGGATGCAAACAAAAAGAAGGTAAAGAAGAAGAGACCAGGAGAAAGAACCCCCGTAATACACGTCTCAGACAGATGTAGTCAAAAGATTCGAGGCGCTTGATGTCCGCGTTTCTCATAGGGAGAGTTTCTATGCCATAGAGCAGGACAGACATGACCATGGCATCCAGAATACGCAGCTTTGTTTTCAGGTGGACAGTGTGCAGTCTCCACAGGTAAAATTTAGGCAAAAATACAATGAATAACTACTTAGTTTTTGCGATTGACACGAGCACCTAAATGGATAGTCAAAGTTTTCACTTGTTTGCTTTTGTATGTGCATTAAAATTCCGTGAGGGCGCTTTTGCTGACTATCTGACATTTAGGAAAACTCTAAAGACTAACAAAGTTAACGAAAATCTGAAAGCATCTTGCAGTAATTTAAAGATATAATAATTGTACTGTGTCAATTTCTACAATAGGCTTTGTATTTTCATACAATACTACGCATAGGCTGAGTAGGCGGAGCTTAGCAGTGATTGGCTGAGAGCTGTTATTTAAATAGCCAATCTAGTTCTTAGACAAACCCAATTTTGTCCTAGAAAGTGAAAAATTTCTTAATTTTGCTGCCGCCCCCACACCCTTGCAGCTGTGTGGATAACAGGTTTTTTCAAAATCGGCACTGTGTAAATGTTGTGTAAATTAAGAATTTGCTGTGTAAATTAAGGGTATGTTGTGTAAAATTTCGAAAGTGTGTATTTAGGCATTTCTTAGGTAAAAAATTAATTTTTGCACTTAAAAAACTCATACTTTGACTTTGCGACTTACGAAACTACGAAAATAAAAATTATGAAGAATGAAAATAGAGTGTACGCTGTGCACCCTAGTGCCGACTGCACCCGAAAAACTACTTACAATACGCAAGTTTACGCAGAAATCTGTTCTATCCGCCAGATCTTACCATTCTTTAATTCAGGTTTAAAACCTGTGTGCAGCTTTGAAAGTCCTTTGAAGTATCACGTACATCCGGGGAAACCGAAGAGGCCGGAACCCAGAAGGAGGAAGGGAAGAGCACACAAAGATAACCTACACCCTGGCAGACCCAAACGGCCCCCCGGGAAATGGGTCCCCCCCCCAGGGGAGGGGAGGAGACCCGAAACACAAAACCCCCCCACCCCACTCTCCCACCCCACCTAACAAGACGTGATGGGGGGGCGCGACCCCCACCCCCCCCCCCCGAGGGGGGGGCCAACACGAGGCGGCGGGAGGGGGGGGACCGACAATGGGGAGCGAACAGAAGACAGGGAGAGAAAGACTGAACAACGGGCAAGACACACGGCAAGAAGAGAGACAAAGCTTAAGCTGGACCCGGCCCCGAAAAACCCCCGGGAATTTTTTGGGGGGGGGGGGCCGGGGGGGCCCCCCCCCCCCCCCCCCCCCCCCCCCCCCCCCCCCCCGCCCCCCCCCATTTCAGGGCCCAATTGTATAAACATTTCAACGGCCGTTGAACTCAACGGCCGTTGAAATGAACGGCCGTTTAAATTGTTTGAATTTTATAAACGATGAAATCATGTGGTTTTGGCAGAGAAAAATGTGAATTTCAACAGTGATTTTATAAAGAAAAGTCCGTTGAGATAAACGGCCGTTGAACAGCCGTTGAAATTTCAACGGCCGTTGAAATTTCAACGGCCGTTGAAATTTCAACGGAGAATTTTAAGATTTTTAGAACATAATGTCGTGTGACTTCATCAAAAAAAGTCCGTTGAGATAAACGGCCGTTGAACGGCCGTTGAAATTTCAACGGCCGTTGAAATTTCAACGGAGATTTTTAAGATTTTTAGAACATAATGTCGTGTGATTTCATCAAAAAAAGTCCGTTGAGATAAACGGCCGTTGAACGGCCGTTGAAATTTCAACGGCCGTTGAAATTTCAACGGAGATTTTTAAGATTTTTAGAACAAAACTTCGTGTAGGGTAAACTCGTACATTGTTGACACTCGGGTATAGCTGCCACTGCTAAGCTTTTGGATGCATAACTTGAGACAGCAAAAGTTTTCAGTGATAATTTTAGTATCACGTGAAAGTTCATGATCTTGGCTATCAAACGGTATACAACTTATGGATATAACTTGTAAGCAAAATTATGAACTTGGCGCTTTACTATTGTCACTCGAGCGCACCCAGAAAAAACTAAGCAAATTCACAAAAAACTAAGACGTTTAGATGCAGGTTGTGAGCTTAATTTTGCCGCTTAATAATGTGGCATAATGTATATATCAATGGATAGCTCTGTTATTCTAGATGACGATTTTGTCAATAGTTATTTATTTCCTGTCAATTTCTCGCTTACTTTTTACAATTTTGTAAAATTAGCTCGAGTTTTAGTTTACTCGGCCATAGTGGACACTTCACTCGGCCTCTGTTGACACTTGAAACACATCAAGAGCATGTGCCCCCGTAATGCTCCTGCTGGGTAATGCTCTCATGATGATATGTGATGCTAATGATAAGTTTCCGAGCATAAATTTGTTTTAAATACGTTCAAATTCATAAATACTCTAAATAGCGGCGTTTTCAGTAACTGTGCTGAGGTATAATATAAGTTTACGAAATAATTTGGGGCTACACCAAGAGCACACAGTTGCTTATTGCTCTTGGTGCTTATGACACGTTTTGTCATATTTTAGCGTTTGTTATGCATTTTTTATGAATTATTGAATTACCATTACGGTAGGGTTGAGTACACGTTTCATGTTGACGGTTACTTATTGTAAAATGGTAACATTAACAGTTTTTGATAAGTTTTTTCGAGACTCAGTTGGTGCTAAAATTTTGCTGTGATTACAGCTTATAAGTTCAATTTTTTGGTATTATGTCAATATTTTATTAGCTAAAATCATATTTTGAATTAAGTACAGTCTATCATCTCTCATTTTTTGAGCTAATTTGAACAACGACGATAACAGCGGAGTAGTGTCAACTTAGGCCGAGTCTAGTGACAACTATATCCGAGCTGCTAAAATTTGAATCCGTTTACAATTTACTGTTGCTTAAAAGTTAAACGAAACTGTTGGACATGAGTTTACAGTCATCTGAAAGCCAAAAAATTTCTCTATCACATGATGTAAGCTTTACATGCAGTTGCAGCATGAAAAAACGAGCGATTTTGAAAAGAAAAATAAAGTCTCAAAAAGTGTCAACTATGCACGAGTTTACCCTAACTTAGGGGCCAATTCCTTTACCGGATTAAACGGACTGAACTTATTTTAGTCCGAGGTCTTGGAATTGCAAATCGGGTTAAACTGACTAAACGAGTTAAAAGAAGTCGGCGGCTTAATTTTAATCAGACCCCATTCCAAAACTACCACTGGACTAAACGGATTTAACATGCACGCTTAACTTTAGCGTGCATAGTTAAGTCCGTTTAGTCTGATTAAAAAGCAGTGCGCTATAAGTTAAGTCCGTTTAGTTTAGTCCGGAGGTTTTGGAATGGCATTTTTCAGCGTAATTTTTAAACCGTTTAGTCAGATTATAATCAACCTTTTAATCCGGTAAAGGAATAGGCCCTTAGTTGCAAACAAGGAAAGAAATTTGCCCATTTTTGCTAACATTAACCTCCCAAACTGCTATGTAATTTTTTACTAGTAATAATTTGAAAATTTGATTTATAACCCTTTGATGCGCACTGTGAACCTCAAGTACCCCACCGGGTAGTAAACCAATCTGGGGCTGTAAACCTTGGCTAGCTGACTCTAGTCAACTGATTTTCAAATTGTTTTTTCAGAAATTGCAGATTTTTGCATTTGGTGGCCCAATTTTAGTCCTGCTGCCACACAACAAAACCTATGCTTGATTAAGCAGTGTGAAAATTTGACTTTTTTTCATCGCAAAAGTTGTATTTTCTTTATAGCCTCATTATGATGTTTGAACGCAGCTCCGGCAGTCGACTTTTTGTGCATCGGATACAGCGGATATTGTAGTTTATTTTTAGCAGTCAACTATGATAGACGCACGGTTGCTGTGTTAATACTCTAGGGTGAGGTACATATTATGCCTGAGCGATGGCGCAAAATTTGCACAAACTTTCAACTTTGAGCGCCAATAACGCAAAAACGCTGCGTCCTAGACCCTTGATTGACTCAATATATTTTGTTCACCATTAAATGCTCTATCGAATGGTGGTTTTGCGAGTTCTCTATGACGCACGTAGTTTGAGCAATGGCCAAAAAACTGGAAGGTGTCAAAGTTTGGCTGCCTAGAGGCAGACCCTCTGGTCGTCAAAGGGTTAATGTTAAATTTTTTCATCAACTGTATAAAGTTATGAATTTATAAAAGTAAAATTAAAGTTTTCAATTATCAATGTTCCTTTGCTATTTGATGTTAACAAGTAAACACTTTGCAACAAATTTTAAAAATTGCATATTTTCAACGGAGCTTTGTCGGTCCGTTGAACTCAACGGCAGTTCAACGGCCGTTGAACTAAACGGCCGTTGAAATTTTTAAAAATTTAGAACGAGTAGTTGGAAAAAATGATTAGTCGCGTGTTTTCAACGGAGAAATTTCTGAAAATCCGTTGATTTCAACGGAAAAATTTTGTTTATAAAATCGCTGTCAAAATTGCTGAAAACCTCCGTTGAAAATTTTCAACGGACTTTTATACAATCGAAACATTTTGAACGGCAGTTAAAATGTTCAATAGCGATGGAGAAAATGTAGATTTCAACGGAGAATTTTTCAACGGCCGTTGAAATAAACGGCCGTTGAAATTTTTATAAAAATTAGCAAAATTTCAACGGCCGTTCAAATTTCAACGGCCGTTGAGATTTCAACGGCCGTTGAAATTCTTTATACAATCGGGCCCAGATGGGGTGCCCCCCCATAATCCGAAATTTTTTTGCTGAAAGGACGTTTTGGGGACTTTTTAGCAGTGCGATGTCGCCTTGGTAGGGTTTTCGGGTCCTTTTTTGCTAAACTTGGTATCAATGTACATAGCTAGCTATTATATTATAAAAATGCCCTTTCACCAAGGGTAGCAGTGTGGGTAGAATAGGAAAGTTGCCTGATCTTATAGCGGAAAAATGCTAATAAGCTTGTCAAACACCCGGGACAAGTTTTGCAGCCGAATATGGAAACTCAGCCTGCTAAATGAAGCGGACAAGAGTTGCGTCAGAATAGCAGTCGCCCGACACGTTAGTGCTTTCTGCACCCTATTCGCACGAATAATCAGGAAAAACATTTTTGACGCTTACTAGCATTCAGGACTTAGGGTCAGGT